>VMDR010000026.1:388380-669997 GCA_007922815.1 Macrotus californicus
CCCCCCCCCCCCCCCGGCCGACTCGTGGAAGGACAGCGGGACAGGCACTGTGGGACCGGGAGCACCCGCCGCCTCGGGCTCAGTTCCCCCCAGACAGAGGCACAGATGACCCCCAATTTGTCTCTGGAAGTAGAGACGTGAAAACGGACCAATCTGGAAACATGTATGCGTGTGCATAGAAAACATGTGGCTGAAGGAACTGTATACTGGGATCAAAACCGTATTCATCAGGATATTTACAAGTGAGGCTTCAGCCTGCGCGCTGGGAGGACCGCTGGCCTTCAGCAGACACAGGGAGAGTGATGAAAAGCCCGGGCCTGTGAACAATGGGAGACTCGGCGCAGGGGAAGGACCCCCACACCTCGCTGCTGCTGCTGCTGCTGCTGCTGCCGCCGCGGCCAGGCGGGGCTGCTGCTGCCGCCAGAGCCAGCCCGGCCTCCCGCTCCTCCCCAGCCTCTCTGGGGCACATTTGGAAATTATTTAAGAAGATAAAATGCCTCTAATCTGTTACCAATTAGAAGAAACATGTGAATATTATTTTCTAATTTGTGACTCTTGAGTGTGTCTCAAACACCAGAGAGAAGTAATTGAAATAATTATGTCCGCTCCTGAATATTTCTATTATGCTCTTGAAGTCGGAGGGTGGAGGTGTCCTTTCGGCGTGATGTGCCCGAGGCCTGGATGTGGCACTTCAAAGCCCCGCACAGAAGGGCCGCAGAGCCGGGATCTCTACCCAGCCCGAGGTGGTCCGAGCAGCTGGAGCCCAGGGGCTGGCAGACCAGGGCACGGCGTGGAGGAACGCCAGGGCCCAGGGGAGCAGGGGTGAGGCGAAGCGGTGGGCCTCCTGGTCAGCACAGGCTCTTCCCTGCTCGCCTGAACGTCCCTGCCAAGTGGCTCGTTTGCAGTGGAGGGCCGCTATAGGAGCACAAGCCAGATTTATAACATGAGCGACGTGGGTTTTTTTTACCTAGTTACAGAGCGACGTGAGTGACTAACTCCCGAAAATTGGTAATTTCCTGGCGGTTAACAGTAGACAGTCCACCAATGAGAGGCGAGGCCCGCTAACAAATTTATAGGGCGTTATATGCCAATTAGACCTCGTCAGCCATTCCCCAGGCAGGGGGGCCGGTCTGGCTGTGTCCGCCAACGCACCCTTGATTGCCGACAGCCCGCAGCTCGCCCTGCTCGAGGTGGGGAAGCACAGGCGAGTGCTGACTGCACAGGATGCTGTGATTCTCAGAGGGCCTCCCGGCTGCATGGTCTCCCCTTCCTTCTGAGCAGACTCCCCTTTGTCCTCCGGCGGTAAACAAGACCTTGAGATGGGCGTGGGACCTGGATGGAGCCCGATTCACTCCGGACTGTGGGGTTCCTGTCCGGACAGATGCCACCGGGAAACCTGCGGGTCCCTGGGGTCCCTGTGTTCAGCCAGGTGCCACGGGCTCTTCTGCCAGCACCCGAGGCCTTCCAGGTCTGTGCTTGGAGGGCCGGCCCCTGGGAGACCCTCAGGCACGGAGGTAGAGTTGCCCTGTTTTAGAACAGGGAGGCAGCACGCAGATCTGCCCCAGGAGGCTCTGTGTTGAAGCAGTGACTGAGTGGGCTTTAATTTTGTATGTTTTCTGGGAAAAAAGAATCACAAAAGAAGTGCATGGGCTCTGAGACAGAGCCATGTACAGAGTGGCACACAGTGGACTCAGACGTCGCCACCCGTGTGAGGGGCCAGGTTTGCACCCATTTCTCCTGGGCTTTTCCCGCTCTCCCTGGGACACGGGGGACAGTCCCCACCCCTAGTCATGGGTGTCGCTGTCCCCTCCATTTCTGTACTGTGAAACATACCAATTTTTCCTCTTAGTTGAAGTGAATTCTCTGAATTTGCTTCGATCACCACCGCCATCAAATGCCCTGCTAAGCATTCATTCTGTCAGGAAGTGTCCACTGAGCGCGCCCTGGGAGTCGGGCCCGCACTGTGTCGGTCCGGCTTCAGGTGCGCCGAGGCGGCCGGGAGAAAAAACATCCGCGATGGGAAAGGACCTCGTTTGCGGCTAAACTGCTGTCAGCTGCAGGAACGAAACAGACTTCGCGAGACAGAGCACTCCTGTCCCCGTGGCTGTCCCCACACAAGAGAGCCCTGGATTTAGGGTACTAAATTTAAAGGGCAGCTAAAACCAGATGAAGGATGAACACCCTTCCCGGCAGCCTAAGGACACACAGCGCATGCGCAAACGCCGGAGCCTCGCCGGGGGAGGGCAGCTCGAGAGCCCGGTTCACAAAGGCGCCCCGGAGAGATCCGCCTGCCACCCACTAGCTCGATGGTGGAGACAACCTCTTTGGAAACGCCTCCCACTGCCATGGCACCAGAAGCTCCTGATGCTTCCGGACGGGTCCGGGTGTGGCAGCACCGGGGCCCAAGCCACGCCTGCCAGGTGCCCGGCAGGCACTTCGGTTTTCCAGCAGAGCCAGACTAGGCGGGGCCTCCTCTTCGGTAAGCGCGCACACGCCTTCTCTCAACTTCAACGTGCAAACACTGGTGCGCTCTCTCAATAAGGCCAATACAAGGCACCACTGTCAAGGACCCCTCCTTCCCTGGGCAGGAGGGCCGCTCTGGGCGAAGTCACTGCCTGGGGTCGGTCTTGTCAGGCCAGCATGTCAGGACAGTCAGGCCCCGTGACCATCAGGTCAGGGGACGTCGAGTGTGTTGCCGAGTGTGCCTTACACACCTTCCCAGCCCCGGCCTGAGCCTGGTGCTGTATAAAGTGATCTGCCACATCCGGTCACTTCCCTCCTTTGATGGCTGACCAGCATCAGTGGTCTCTCCACACCTGCGAGCAGGCGTGGGGTCTCAGAGAGGCGGTCTTACATGTCCCTTCCCTGCAGAGGTGGCTGGCCTACCACCTCCCGCCAGCGCCCGTTCTAGGGTCTTGGGGAGGGTTCACCGAGCCTGGTTAACTGGAGCCAAGACCCCAGACTTGTTCCTTCACGGGCAAAGGAACCGCCACCTCCCAGTTGTCACTGAACACAGACGGCCCCCGTAACTGGCCTCGATAAACTCTGCATGGCATCGCGTGTACACGGGAGGCAGCTTCCCCAAACGCCGGTGTGACGGTGTTGTCCGGCTCCAGGGGGCCCCTGTCCTGCACTTCACAGTGGTGGGGAGTGGTGGGGGGGGGTGAGGCAGGAAGTGGCCGCTGCCAGCAGGAGCCCTGGGTGGGGCTGGTTAGGAGGGTGCCTCGCAGCAGGTTTGTGAGAAGTGCGGGCAGGATGAGTCTCAGCGGGAAAGGTGACCGTGCCTGGAGGGTGGCTTCTCGGTCCTTGTCGGAGGGGGGCTGCGGGAGCGCATGGCTTTCAGTGAGCACAGCTCCCTCACTCCCACCTCGCCCCCTAAAGAGCTCTGGCTGCCCTGTCCCCTGTTGGGCTCCGTAATGAGAAGGGCTGTCAATCAGGGCTCCATTAGCCTGGACAGACTTTCACTTCCTGAAACAATTTATTGGATTCCCAGAAGCAAATGGGCCTTCTTCCTTTTCAGCGGTGGTTTTTAGGGGGCTATTCAGAGGGAGCGCGCGTCCCTCCTGCTCCTGCCGAGAGGCTTTGTTTCCTTCATTTACTCATGAAACCAGTTTCCTGAGTTTACCGACCTCCTCCGACCGGGCCCTCCCCCCGCACCGCCCGTGTTTGCCAGACCTCTTCCCCCCGCAGCTCAGTCGCCACACAAAAACCCACCAGCTGTTTCCAGCTCCTGAACCAGGGGGGCAGGGCAGGGGTGGGGGAGGGGAGGGGCACACCCTCGAAGAGTTAAATCCACCCAAAAGGAAAGAGGCCGAAGAAGGGGTGTGAGAGGCACCTTCTTTTCTGGGCTCTGGGCCGCGCCTTCCCGCGCGCCTAGTTCCCTCCCCACCCTCCGCCGGGGTTTAACCAGCTCTGTGCAGACAGCCCCGAGGCCCTAGCTGACACTTTCTGGACTGTGCTGACACAAGACCTAGGGCAGGAGTGCCCTGGTTTTGCCGCGACACAAGTCCCAGCTGTCTGAAACACCCCCGGGCTGCAGGAAGTGCTGCCGCCTCTCGGGCGGTCAGTCTGTTTCCGAGTAGAAAAGAGGACCCGGGAGCAGGTGAAAAACGTTTTCCCTCCGCTGCTCTTCTCAAAGGAAAACACCCGGGCTGCGCACCTGATTTCCCTCCGCTGCTCTTCTCAAAGGAAAACACCCGGGCTGCGCACCTGAGCCGGGAGGCGAGCCCCTGCAAGCACAGACCAGCTAAACTCGGAACCTGGGGAAACAGACGGGAGGAGGCAGGCACTTGCTTCCTGCCTTCTGAGAAATTTCACGTCAACAGTGAGTCGGGGGGCGCCTGAGAGCCTCCGAGACGCGATCGGGGTGAGATTACACAGCCACGAGAGAAATAATGTCTATTAGGCTAATTTAATCACCGAGTACTTTACAGATGAATTAGGATTTAGAACCCAATTTATTCCGGCGTTCGGACTGTCAGCCGTTTCTGAGCAGGAGGACAAAGCTGGCACGAGAAGGGCAGGTCTGCCAAGCACAGTGAAGGGGGTGGCCCTCCTCCCGCTCTGGGGCACAGCCAGACCAGAGACATGACAACTGCCCTCAGGTTTCTGCCATTGCTCCTCCCAGCAGGCCTGATGAACCCCCAGACCAGGACTTGGGTTATCCCTGAGGGACAGCCATTGTCCCCAGCAGGAGATCCCTTGAGAGCTGGCATGCTCTGGGCCACAGCATGCTCTGGGGGGGGCGGGGTGGGCAGCCCACGAGCAGGGTAGTTCCCCAGGCCTGGTAACCCACGGGGTGCCCTCAGGGGCCACTGCAGGGGCCTGGTCACACCCCAGGCCAGCCTAGCCCCACCCCCAGCTCTCTTTAGGGCTGCAAAGGCCATCAGGGAACGAGGCAGAGAGAAAGAAAGAAAGAGACCTGGTCAGGTGAGCACGCTGGGCCCTACCATAGGTGATGGGCCAGGCCTCAGGTTCTGGGTGGGGGGAGGGGCTGCAGGAATCAGAACTTTCTGATTGGCACTTTGGTTTGCGGTGAGCGGGCTCGCTATGGAGTCGGGTAAACAAAGATTCTCACAGTTGCCATTCGAGCGAGGACCAGGAAGGCAGGTTTGTTTCAGGGCTCTCGGTGACTGAAACCCAGGTAGAAGTTTCCTGGGGAAAATATGACTCAAAAGTAATTTTTTTATACTTTTTTACTTGCTACATTCTGTCTTTGAAATTAGGAATATGTAAGCCACCTGCATTGGCCGGTTTACCATTCTCTTGGATCTCCCCATTCCCAACAGTGGAGCAGGAATGCAGGGAGAATCCTCAGAGGGAGGATTCGTTCGTTCCTGAATCTTCCAGCATGAAATGAGTGAACGCACCATAAGGAGCCGGAGGCCCGGGCGGGCCCTCAGGACCGAATAGTTGTCTGAGGTGAGGGCGGCCTCGCAGACCCCTCCTCTTCAGGAAGGCGCAGCTACAGCCTCCCGGGCCCCACACCTGCCCCACTCCAGTAGAGCGGACAAAGTTGAGGGGCCCTGGGGGTTTACGGTGGGGGTGCTTCCGGCCCACTCCACGGAGAGGCGCAGCCCTAGGCTCGGTGAGCTCTCCGGTTCGGTTTCTTCCACTGGCACACACCATGTCCATGTTACCGCTTTAATTACTGACCCGAGCTGCCTGCTCCCTCCCAGCTAGAACCGTTGTGTGGGCCCGTGTGTGTGAGTGTGCACGCGTGCACATTTATCTCTCTGACTCATTCGGCTGAAGGCAGGGCACTGGCTGCGATCCCCAGAGAGGCGTCCCTTGTTCTGGGATGATTTATTACAGCTCTTGAAAACACCTGTTCATCAATTTATCCTTTTGTAAAAAAAAAAAAAAAAAAAATCGGACTAAATATCCAGCTTATTTAGAGCATTGATGAAAACACCCTGTGTAGTACGTCAAGTTGAAAACCCACATTATTACAGAAAGAGAAACCCTATTTAAGGAGGCACTTTGTGCCGCAGTCCAGGGGGCTCCTGGAGGGGCGTTTTCTCGGTGGTCGGCTGGTGACTGCCTGAGACCGGGCTCTTCAGAGCAAAGCAGTGGGATCCGAGGACGCATCTGGGCACCCGTTTTGACGGGTGCAGACCAAAAAGGCCATTTCCTACGGCAAAATGGAGGCAGTCCTGTCCCGTTTCCCTCGGGGAAACGTCAGCCTCGCCAGGCCCTCCCTCACACAGAGGGCCAGGCCCCAGAGCAGGCTGGCTCTTCACGTCCCGTCTGCATCCTTGGGAGCCCCAGGCTGGTCCCCCAGTCAGTTCAGAGCCAGGCTGCATGGGCGGTGAGGCCTCTTCTTCGAGCAGGGCAGGTTTCAGAAACCTGTCCGTCACCCCCACAGGTGAGCCGTTTGCCAGCGAGGTCTTTGTGGGGCCCGTCTTCTGTCTGGAGGGGCTGGGACTGCTCCCCCCACCTCTACTCTGGCCTGGGTGCTGAGGCAAAGCCCTCTCTCCCTCCCTCCCCGAGATCAAATGGGCAGCAGGCTGGAAGCAGGACCCAGTCTCCAGGACCGCCACATGCCTAATTAATGACCCTGCTGGTCGCAGCTGGAAGAGCTGAGCTGGGGGTGATTAATTAAATTAGCTGGCAGAGGAAATTACAGTAGAAAAGCCAAAGTTTGATTGCCCCATAATTAACCGCAGTGCAAATAATATCTGCATCTATAACTTCCAGCGATGAGATCAGAAGTCAATTGAATTTGGCACTGATTGAAGCTGTAAATATCCTGTGGTGAGAAATGATAGGTTTGTTCTAGAGGGAAAACTTACAGAAATGGACATCGAGCAAACGTGATCAGGGGGAAAGGGCGCTGGGGAACGGCAGGAAGGAAGCCTCACCTTTCAAGCTGCCCTTTTTCCAGCATTCAAAGGCCCTTCTTTCATTCTCGTCTGGGTTACTGACCAGGCGCGGTCTCCTACGCGGCCCGCCTCTGAGTTTCGGGCTGGACTTCCCTCGGCTGGGGCCTGTGAGTTAGGGCCCCGTGTCCTTCCCTCAGTCCGGGGATTAAAACTCCATTCTAAAATAATTTCATAGGCTGATGCGAGGGGGCTGCTTTCATCTCCCCTGAAAGAGGAATATTCCATTTAGACCGTCATATGTGGGAGCTGTTGCTGCTCTTCTGGGTAATGACGCTTTTTTCCTCCTTTGTAACAATTTCATGTTCAAAATATGGTTTCATTAGCAATAGGATTCTACTTAAAAGAAAAAAAAAAAGGTATTTTATACAGATAATTGCCCTGCAGAACACGGCGGAACTTGAAGCCGACGGAAACAGGACATTTTCTGCTGTCCGCACGCTTTCACTGGTAAGTCATTTCGCGGCAGAGGCCGTGTGTCTCTGCTGGAGGAGCCTCTGCTAATGGTTTGGTGGCTTCTGACCAGGACATGTGGTGTCTGCCTGGCAGCTGGTCAACACTTCACCCTGATCCTGACACAGAGAAGCTCCTAGGCCAGTGGAGGGGACACTGTAGGCACGAAAACAGGGCATGAAGAGTGACATTTTAAATGCGGTATAGCCCAGAAGTGCACCCCTCGGCATTTCTCAAGTGAGTTTCACGAGAGTCTAGCGGAAGGCAGGGCAAGAACTTGTTCTCGGTTTTTGCTTTTTTAGATAAGGAGGTTGAGGCTGCGTGGCTGAGGGTGTGGCTGGACCGCCGTGGCTGCTGCTGGGATGGAATTCTCTGGGCAACTAGGGCTGCGGCGGGCATGACGGTCAGCTTTATGTGTCTGCCCGGCCAGGCTGCGGTGCCCAGTGACTACATTGGACGGGCATCCAGGGGCTGGGTGTATGGTTAACGCCATCTACGATCCGCCACCTTAACGTAAAGATCACCCTGGACGATGTGGGTGGGCCACATCCGATCAGGCAACATCCTTCAGAGCGACAGCCTGTGGTTTCCTACAGGGACTTCTGCCTCAAGGCGGCAGCAGTGACCCCTGCCTGAGCGTCCAGCCCACAGATTTCAGATGTGCCTGTTCCTGGCAATAAGTCTGTGTGTGCACACGTGTGGTGCACACACAGACGCAATTGGTTCTGTTCCCCGGGGAGCCCTGACTGACAGAGTAGGTTCCTGAGTGCAGAAGTGCCCCATGCAAGGGCTCTGCAGACTCCTGGGCCTGGAAGTGACTGCGTGGCCTGGCTTCAAAGGCATGAGGATGTAGGGAGAGGAAGGAGGGGAGTGTGTGTGGGGACCACCCTTCTGCGGCACACGGCAGTGACACTGACTGCATTCCTCAAGTCCACAGCCTTTGACCCATGGAGGCTCCCTCCAGGAACTGACCTTCAGAAAACACGGAGTCATAAGCCCTCCCGGTACGGAGAATCTGCAAACATGCTCACGCCAGCATTCTTTCGTGGTTTTCTGCGAATGTTCCCAACGTCCAAAGGCAAATGAGGACGTGGTGACGCAGTCATGGGTGAATTACTGTGGTGCCATTCGAAAGAACGCTTTCAGAGACGCAATGACATGGAAAGAGGTCCACATCAACTGGTCTGAAGCATCCTTCCTTTTCAACGATGACGCTGTGTGGGAGGGCTCCATGTTCACACACACGCGATCGGGGGGTGGGGTGGGCTCACAGGCACATGTGTGCCCTTGTGTGCAGTTCAGGCTGCCAGACACACTGATCCTGTGCAGTTGTTTCTTCAGGAAGGGTTCCATGGTTCAGTGAGTTTGGGAAGCAGCGCACCTGCCTAGGCCGTTCCTGGCGCAGGGCCTCCGCCGTCACTGGCTTGGGAGGCTGTGCACACCGGAGAGAAGCCGCTTTCTTTTTGTTCGCTTTGGTTCTCAAACACCTCTCTTTCCCCAGAAACGGCTGCCGTCACTTGTGAAGACTGAAATTCACAGGAGGACACTGGGAGTCACAGCCGTGCCCCAGTCCTTGGCTCCTGGGCGGGGCAGCTTGGGGCGGGTGATGGCCCATGTTGAGGATGTTTGGGAAACAGACGTTGTGCAGACCCAGCAACACCCCTGCGCAGTGCTCTCCTGGTCGTGCGGACCACCTCGTTTTCACTCTGTAGGCCCAGGGCGTCTAAGCCATAGCTTGTGGGCTGCAGGCGGCCCAGGATGGCTATGAATGTGGCCCAACACAAAATCATAAATTTACTTAACACCTTCTTTTTTTGTTCATCAGTTTTTGTTAGTGTCTGTGTATTTAATGTGCGGCCCAGAGACACCAAAAGGCCGGACACCCCTGCTTCCTGAGAAGTGTGTGAAGGAGAACCGGACGGGAGGGGTCTCAGCCACGAGTGGGCCGGAGGTCTGTGTGCCATGTCACCGCACCGCCTCTCCACTGCCGTCCTCTGCCCCATAGCCACTGCTGCGTTTTTACCACCCAGGGGCCGCTGACTGGTTGTTGTCTCCAAATGAATTTCAGATTCCGAGACACAGGCCTTCAAACCCACGACTCACGGCGGTACCTTCAGGACGTGCCGGGTGGTTCACATGGCTGTTCTCGTCAGAGGCTCCGCTCGGAACCTGTGGGAGACGAGACGCAGGGACATCTCCTGGCCCTGGGGCCAGCCCCATGAGGTGACAGGCCTGCTGCAGCAGCGGAGGGAGGCCCTCCTCCTGGGGATCTCTGGAGGGAGGCCGCAGGCCATTTCCAATACCGAGGACGCCCCAGCGTGCCCTGTATTTACCCACAAGACTTCGACAATGCAGGAGAGACCTGGGCCGTTTCCTTGTCCTCAGGCTGGAGTGATATGTTCAGGTGACAGCTGCAGCCCAGGACCCTTTGTGGCCAAGCCCCTGCCCCCCACCCCATGTGCAGATGACTAAGTCTTTTTGATTTCCTGAGCTGGGGGGGGGGCGGCTAATTTGCATACCATCAACTTCACCGGCTGTGCCTATACAATTCAGCGATGTTCAGAACATCCGCAGAGCTGTGCTGCCACTGCCACGATCAGTTTTTTAACCTGCCCCCATCCCCAATCCCCCAAAGACCCCTCATGTCTGTCCCTGGCAGCCAGTCTGCCTTTCCACACCCAGACCGCTGTGCGCAGGTCCGGCTGGCCCTCCACACGCTTCCCCGAAATGAGGTCACGTGCTCTGTAGGTCTCTTGTGTCTGGCTCCTCCCACAAAGGACTCAACCTCTTTCTGTTCCTTCCAGAGATGCTGTTAAGTAAATGAAAATGGGAACCACGAATAAAAAGTTCATTGGAAGGCGTGCTCTGAAGTGATTTTGGGTCATGTTCAACCACTTCAGTGAAAGTTTTTGTCAACACCGCCACACGCCCGTCGTGGTTGGGAGTGACACCTGCTGGGTTAGCTGCCAGGCTTCATGCAGGACCACTGTTTAGTAAGAGCAAATGGACGCTCTGGACGTTTAAAATGACCCTGAGATGGCCGAGTTTAAGTTTTTGGAAATTACAAACACCCGCGCCGTGCAGCTACAAACCAATTGTTAACGTCTGGAGTGCCAAACATGAACCGACGCCTTGGAGTCTGCACACTGCAGCCCGAGGAAGTCGTGGCATCTGGAGGGACCGTTACAGTGATGCCGAGAAGGGGCAGAGGAGACTCTTCTGTCCAGTCAGACTGACTGACACCAAAGAGACGCCCGGACCTTTCATAGCTGAGTAAAGCGGGGGCAGGGAAGAGCGAACTGCGGACGTTCACGCAGAAGGGGCTCCTTGGTGGTCTTCTGCTTGACCTCTCCCTGTGCAGGGGACACGACACCAGGAGAGGTCACGTGACCTACGACGACCTGTTGCCGAGGTAGGCCCAGAGCACCGGGTTTCTCACTGGGGCCCCCACTGCGTCCGGCTGCTCCATCCAGCAGCTGCTCTAGAGGGACTGGCTTGCAAAGGACTTGCGATCAAGGACGCCAGGACGACCCGCTAATGAAACTGTCACTGGGTCTTTAGCGAGGAGGAGGGCGGTCTACGCTGAAGGACTGTCTGGAAGTCAGAAATCATGAGCCACCTCTTCCCGGGGAGCAGAGCCTGTGACCTCTGTGCCATCGCCCCGCCCCCTCGGAGGGAATTCGGGAAGCTGGCAGTTCTGATTTTTCTGGAAATGAGCCAGCAGGTATGCAGAGCACCTGGCCAGTGCCGGGGCTGCTATGCCAGAGGTGTGTCTGGGGCAAGGGCCAGGATATGATGCTGGTCGTCATCAACGCAGGCAGCCTGGGGTGGCAGGCAGAGGTGGACGGCATTTTACCTAAAGGGGGATGTGGGGGAAAGCCAGTGGGCTGTGGGCACAGGAAGCCCACGGTGCCGAACACCACTTTGGACCCAGGGCTTACCAAGAGCTCAGGAAGCAGACCTTCTCTCCAGGGCCGGACTGGCACCTGCTCAAAGTCACACAGCTGGTCAGTGGGGGGCTGCCCTCACACCAGGCACTCTGCCCAGGCACAGTTCTTAGTAACATGGCGCTGGGCTGCTCCGCCTGGCGAGCGTGAGCGACAGAGCCCAGGAGGGCCTGTGGGGACAGCAGAGACCGCTCGGCCGGCCTGCACCTTGCCGTCATCTTTCACGCCCTGCGTGGGTCAACTGATCCAGGAAAGACCCAGACATATTGCCAAGTTCCTTCTGAAAGGTTTCCTCAAGTTCACTCTCACCAGCAGTGGGGGGAGGCGGGGGATGGGCCGCGGGCACATTTCCCTGAAACCCTGGCCAATGCGAAGCAGCATCAGCTTAGGAAACCGAACTGCCTTTTCGCGCAGTAGGGGTGGCATACCGAGTTGTAGCTACTGACTTGGTTTCCGTAAGAGCTCCATTTCACAGGAAGAGACGCCACGTGCCCTTCCCTTTGCCGGGCCAGCCAGTGAGCCCGACAGCTCGCCCCAGAAGTCCAGGGGCTGTGACCTCAGACAGGGCACTGAACACCCCGGGGGCAGTTGTTGCTCCCGGGCTCCGTGACCGCACATGAAAGTCACTCCCGGTTCCTGGGCCTCACCTCACACGCACGCCACGTGGGTCCTGCAAAGGACATAGAGGCGTCTCACCAAGAGATGCGCTGCTTCCCTGGAAGCGGGGAAGCAGCCCCACTTGGCCCTCGTCTGAGGCGCGCTCTCTGGGCGGGGTCCCAGGGCTGGGCATGTGGTGACGCACGCTGTTCCACACGGCGTCCCAACAGGACAGGACGGCCGCACTGTCTTTCCAGGAGCGCCCTCCTGTCACGAGAGGGTGGCGAAGTGCAGGGCATCGCTGCAGGCACTGAGGAGGAGCCGGCCTCAGGACTTAGGACGTGGTAGCCAGCATGTCCGTGTGCTGACATTTCGATGACCTTGTTGAACTTGAACCCAGAGTATCTGAACCCTTAGAAAGTCTTTCCCCTTTAAAACCTTGGTGATTTTTTTTCCTTAAAAAAAAAATAAAATAAAAACACTAATAGATTCTGGTTACCTAGGTTTAGAAGATTAGGTATTCAGTGCTGTGTTACAGAAAGTGCCCATTTAGTTTTCAAAACCACCCTAAGAGGCAGGCACTGTAATCACCCCTACTTTGCAGGGCAGACAGCTGAGGCGCCCAGGCACACAGCAGCTCAGCGGTGAGCTAGGGTTTGATCCTGGTCTGTTGAACCTGAGCCTGAACTTGAGCCTCAACCTCAGAACCAGATCCCACTTCTGACATATACTAAGCTCTTAGGTCTTAGTGATTAAACATTAAAATTTAAAAACAGCTGGACAGAAACTGTATTTCGGACATTCCTTTGAAAGAATAAAGCATGTAAAAACCAAAATGCCCTTGGCGGACCCGCAACCCTTCCCGGTGTTTTCCGAGGGCTGGAGGGCAGTCACAGCGCTGCACGCCCCACACAGCGCTGAGACTGCACGAAGCTCCGGGAGAGGCGAGCCCAGTCTAAGCTGGAAAAGACCGAATCCACAACTGCTCCTCATCAGGAAGGTTAACTGGACGGGGACCCGGGGACCTCTGGGGTGAGAGAAACACACCAACAGGCGTGTGGGACGCACAGGTAAAACGTGATCGCTAAAAACGAAACAAAGCAAAATCAAAACTGTTTGTGGACAGAACGCTACTGGAAGGAAGGAGAATTTTAAAGCCACAGGTAATTTTTTAAGCCACTGCAGGTCACGAGACACAAAGTGACACTGTATCCCTTTCTCTCCCAGGTGCAGCCTGCCGTGTGTGAGCGCCGTCGTGGTGCTGCGGCCGCGCCCTCTGCGGTCTGCCAGCCCTTTAGCCGCCCTTACCCCTGGGTTAGGGCCCAGTGAGGGGGTCCGGATGGACCTCCCGTCGGCCCAGCAATGCTGCTTCGCACACACGAGTCCTGGGGCCCCGGCACCTTCCACGTCTCTAAGGACGTGTCTCCCGACATTTCCCATGAGTCTGGAGTCCGACCGCTGGTGTGTCGCCTTCCCGGCAGGTGGCTGCTCCTCTGCTGCATGTGGGGTCCTCTGCCGGACCGATACCCCACGGAGGGAGCCGCGGGCGGCCCCTTCCACTTCCTTTTAATCAGTCCTGTGACGAGGCTCCACCTTCGGTCTGGGGAAAAGTAAGTAAAAAGCAACGCAATGTCCCAAACATCTATTGAGCATCTGCTCCAGTTCTTCTGGGACTTGATGAAACATGTGATTGCTCCCCCTTCGCACTTCCTCCTGATATGTGTAAAGGCACCGTGGGGCATTCTAGAATGCAGGGCTGTCTCTTTCTCGGTCTGTCCACTCCACACCCCAGAAGAAACCTCCCGGGGAACTTACCAGAACCCCAGAGGTCTTTGCGCGAGTCGGTTACAGGTCCAGTGACCTGCAGGACAGACCTGGTGCCGCTTCCTCGGCAGTGGCGTGGGTTTGGGTTTTGGTGGGTTCTGCCGTGGTCCTCAGACCTCTCCTGCTACTGGCCGTGGCCCCAGGACGAGATGCAAGCTGACTGGTTCCTCAGCCCCCCCCCCCACGGTCATTTATGAGCGCTCCCCGTGTCCGGCAGGAATGACAGGACCGGCAAAGGACCACGGTCACTTGGAGGTCAAATTCCAAGCTCACCTGCCATGTGGTCTACTACCCTTGGGAGCCTCGGGGTGACAAGTCCGTGAGCTCACTGAGGTCCCATCCGAGCCGTGGGCCAGACGGCAGGCAAGCATGCCCCTGTCCAGGGCCCTCTTCTCCGACTGGAACAGACATCTCCTAGTTTCCTTCAGGCTGCGGGGGTCGGCGTGGGCCCACACGAGTGGGCCGTGGGGAGAAAGGCGCAGGCCAGCCACCATGCCCGTCTTCTTCCCCCAGGGTCGCTGTGGTGGTCATGCACATTAGAGACACTTTTCATGTGAGTCCCAGAGATGGAGTGTGGCGCGGATTCCGGGAACGTTTGTCTTCCGGACTCCAGGCAGGTGAGACTTTGGATCAGTCACAAAGGACGTTTAATTATTCGAAGCTTTAATGGTGTTGCCACCGCTATTCCCATTCTCTGGGGCCTCAGGCAATTCCTCGGAGAAATCAGGCTCACAGCTGGGGGAGGCCGGCTTTGTCCCGCTGGGTTTGGGCAGTTTGTCCCCAAGCCCAGAGATCCCCCTGCGAAGCCATGACTGGACCCACAGGGCTTGGCCTCCGCCGGGCTGGGGTCGGGCTGCTTGACTACCTTGTCAACCCGCTGGTCACAGACGTGTGCATCTGCCACCTTTATCACCGCGACACCAAACTGTCAGGGTTTTACGGCCGAAACCACCTTTTGTTTGCCCTGCTTCTTGTCTAAAGGCCTTGCCCTCCACCCAGTGGCCTGAGAGAGCCCACTGACCACCACCGTGGACTCGGGTCTTCTCCCAGGCCCCCAGCCTGGGTCAGTTCTGAGGGACGGCCTCCCAGGAGGGTTGCGCAGCCAGCAGGACCAGGGCCGAGGTCTGGCTCCTGAACCCACGAGCTGAGTGACTCAGCCGGGTGCCTTTCTGACGGAAGCAGAGACTTGACGTCAGCGTGTCCTGTGGATTCCACGCGGCCGTGCCTCTGACGCACCCGGCCTTTCGTTGGCTCCCCGCAGGCCCTCGATGTCTGGTGGCAATTGTCACTGACTCAGACCCGCTCATTCTGCACACCAGGCCCCCACCCACCCGGTCCCCCTGCCCCAAGTCAGGGGCTTTTGGCTGAAGTGCAAAGGCTGCTCAGGGCCCTTTGCTGGCTCGACCCCCCCTGGGGCTCCTGTGCTGGACGAGGGGCCCCATGCTGGCCTGGCTGATCTGCCCCCACCTGGGCTTCAGCTGCCCTGGGTGCTTCTGCCCCTTTGTCCAGAAGGTTAACTCTGTGCAGTGCCCTCCTTGTCTCTTCTCCTTGAAAATTCCTCTTTCTTATTTTTTAACATTTTATTTTTAGAGAGGGGAAAGGAGGGAGAGAAACATCAATGTGTGGTTGCCTCTCACACACCCCCTACTGGACTCCTGGCCCACAACCCAGGCAGGTGTCCTGACTGGGAATTGAACTGGTGACCCTTTGATTCGCAGGCCGGCGCTCAACCCACTGAGCCACAAGCCAGGGCCTGTCTTTTTTGTTAATGGACCCAATTCATATCCTGTAAGATTCACCCTTTAAAGGCATACGATTCCGTGGTTTTCAGTGTATTTAAAAGGCTGCAGCACCATCCTCGCCATGGAAATCGGGTTGTTTTTTTGTCTCCCTGAGAAGCCCTGCCTGCACCTGCTGCCTGCCCTCGGGCCCAGTCTGCCTTCCTCGGTGGGCGTGGGCTCACGAGACGTGGCCTTCTGCACTGGGCTCCCTTCACTTTGTATGCCGTTTTCAAGGTTCACCCACGTTGTGGCGTGTACTTCATTCCTTTCTGTATCTGAGTGACGACATTCCGTCGTGTGGATACACCGCCTCTTGCACGCCCGTTTTCCGTTGCATGGCCACCTGGGCTGTGCCCACGTTGGGGCTGTGGTGAAGGATGCTGCTCCGAGCTTGCTCGCACTGTGTCTGTATGGACGTGTGTGCGCTTCTCTTAGGCATCTGCCCTGGAGAGGCGCTGCTGGGTCTGAGGATGCCTCTCTGGTTAACTTTGTGAGGAATTCCCAGTGTTTTCACCAGCAGGATGAGGCTCCAACTGTGCCACATCCGCACCCCCACCTGCCACCGCTCCTCTTCCTCATGGCCATCCGAGTGGGGGAGAGCAGCAGCCCAGGCACGTGCCCTGACTGGGAATCAAACTGGTGACCCTTTGGTTCGCTGGCCAGCGCTCAGTCCACTGAGCCACACCGGCCAGGGTGGGGTGTCTTTGATTTCTCTCAGCGACGCTTTGTGGTTCTCAGGGTACAGGTCAACTTACTGCTACACACGCCATCCTTCCTGATGCTGCTGTAATTGAAGCTGCGTCCTTAACCTTGTTCTGAAGTGCCCACTGCTAGTGTGTACAACCACGGCTGACGTGCACACTGGTCCTGTACCCTCCGCGCCTGCTAAACTTACGCGTTAGCTCCGAGAGCCCACTGTGGGCCACCCGGGTTTTCCGCGTGCACAGACACACTGCCTGCACACAGCCTCACCTCCTTTCTGTCCGGAAGCCTGCGGTTTCTTTTCCTTGCCCAACTCGCTGGCTGGAAGCAGTGTTGGAAGGAGGTGACAGTGGACACCCTCGCCTGGTTCCTGACCCTACGGAGGACGCTCTCAGTAACCCGCCATCAAGGATGACGGCAGCGGTGGGTTTTCCACAGATACCCTTTAGCAGGTTGAGGAAGCTGCCTCTTATTCCTACTTTGCTGAGTGTTTGTACCATGAAAGGGCACTGAATTCTGTCAGCTGTGTTTTCTGCATGTCGTGAGATGACCATGTGGCTTCTGTCCTTCATTCTGTTAACGTGTTGTATTCTACGGGTTGATTTTTGGTTATTGAGCCAACTTTGCATTCCTGGGGAAAAAACAACATTTGCGCATAGTGCATAATCATCTTGCACGGGGACCAGACAGGGGCGCTCTCTGCAGGCTGCCCCGCTTGCTGGGACGGCCACATTAGAGTCTGGGAAAGAAAGAGGGCACGTGGCCGGGTCTCAGGAAATGAGGGAGCAAGTTCAAGGGCTCAGGCTAAGACGGAGGGGGGACTCCAGGCAGCACTGCAGGTGCCTGTTTATTCTGCTTGGTGTAGACAGCGCTTCCCAAACTTAGCCTCTCCAGCCCCAAGAGGGCATGGCCACCTATCTCTGTCACCGTCAGCACGCAAGACCCACCACAACTGAGTTTTCCCGATAAAAAAGATCCCAGGAATCTTCATACATAGTTTTTTTAGCATTAAATCCACATGATTGAGTGGGTGAAAATAACAGCTAGCTTCATCTTACCAACAAGAGAATGGCCTGGCTTCTAAAACATCAAAATTGCTGGCCACGGAGCCATGTTAGATGTCCTCTGGGCCAGCTCCACGCTCTACCGTGTGGACATGATGGACATGGCTGCGAGGCGGCCTGGAGTACCAGCCAGAAGTTTCCATGGGCGGCGCTGGGCAGGTGCAGGCGCGGGCGCAGAGGGAGGTTCGGGCGGGAGGGCGCAGTCCTGCAGAACGCTGGGGCCCGCGCCTCGGGCCCACGTCGGCCCGTCCAGGGGTCTGGAGGTCCCAGCACTGCTCTCCCTTGAAGCTCTTAGGGTTTGGCATCAACCACAGAGAACTAAGGCTTTGGGATCACAACTGGGTGACTTAGAGGGTGGCGGTTGCCACATGAGTGCACGCTGAAATGAAGGAGCTTTGTTGCTCTTCTTTACCACATTGGGTACCGCATAGAAATCGCTAAGACACACGCCAGGGACCGCACATTTTGGGGCAAACTGCACGTTATTTAAATCATCATAACTACAGATCGTCTCCGGAATCGTCAAAACAGTCATCCGCATCTTCGATCTCACTAGGAATATCTGATAAATTATCGTTCAATACTTCCGGAAGTGTATCAGTTTCGTTGGTTTCCTTCCTTTTTCTGAGAGGGGGCATTTCTAAAAGCGCCAGGAACTTGAAGATGAAGACTATTCGAATGACCAAAATACAATGTAACTGCAATGCTTTATGGGTTCGTGCAATTATATAGTTTTTCATAGATTGACCTGCACGGTTTCCACCACCGAGATCCCTTCATTCGATGTGGACAAGACAGTGTGTTGACATCTAAGGT
Organism: Macrotus californicus; assembly: GCA_007922815.1. Classification (NCBI taxonomy): domain Eukaryota; kingdom Metazoa; phylum Chordata; class Mammalia; order Chiroptera; family Phyllostomidae; genus Macrotus; species Macrotus californicus. The sequence goes on from VMDR010000026.1 coordinate 406,446, forward strand.
CCGTAACAGATGGCGCGTGAAAAATGAGAAAACTCGTGAGCGGTACGCAGTGTGTTGAGTTCCCAGGAGTGAGGCTCTAGGCTTTACAAATGGGAAGACAGTGCAGGCATGTTGTCGCATGCAATAAATTCACACTCAGGAGGTGTGTCTGTGTCCACCCAGCAGAGGGAAAAAGTAGGGTTGTCGTTGTGAGGACACAAAACACAGAGTTTATTCTTGCCTTACTACTTGTTATCGTACTATTTTCCAGACAAACAACAGTAAACCTGCTCTTGCCCCACCCTGGATGTGTACAGGGTCACGTGGGTAACAAGGGGATGAGCGGGGTCAGGGAGGGGAGATGCTGGTAGGCACAGTGGAACGTGACCTTCGGATCTGACCCGTGTGTGTGGACAGACGGTGCTGAGCAGGAAAAGACAGGACCAGGCGGGGGGAGGGGCTTCAGAACTCACATCCTGGGTTCAGGCGGCCTGTCCCACAGTCCCGTGCGAACCTGGACAAATGGCTCAAGGACCTTAACGCCTCATTCTTCTCACCTAAAACGGGACCACCCCATGCCGTAGGGTGGCTCCGGGCAGAGGCAAAGCACAGAGCCCACGCTGAGCCACGGGCACGGGTCTGCTTCTCTGTCTGTCTCCTTCGGCTTTAGGGGGAAGAAAGCAGAATGGACCCTCAGAAGAGGAAACCAAGAACTGCACCACCCAACAGAAAGTGCCCTTCGGGAGTGCCCACTGGTGGAGGTGTTGGGACAGAGGGGTCGTCCTCGAGAGCACCCACAGGCCTGGTGCGGAACGCTGTCTGTGACATGTGATCCAGACCCCAGGAGGGTCACCCGCACGTGACACTCCTGTGTATGTGCTCATGGGCAGACAGGTTCACACGTGGTCCTGCATCTCGGACAGCTCACACTTGCTGATGGCTTGCGTTTCCATCTACCAGTGATCATAAAAATTCTCAAAAAAAAAACTCTCTCTGACTGTCTCCATGGCTACATTTCAGAGCATCATGATGGAGATTTTCAACCCTGGACAGCCCGCCCCCGGCTTAAAGCTGGCTCCCAGCACCTGTCTGGTCTCCCGTGAGATCAAATGAATGTCTGGGTCCGTGGGCAGTGGTGGCGTCCCTGAGCCCACCAAAGCACACCTGTCCGTCTGGTTCAAAGGCAAGTGTGAGGTGCGGCCGGTCTCTGAGAAGCGGTCCCATTGTGCTGGCTGTACGGAGAGTCTTCTTCAATGTGCCTTTCTTGTAAGAGCTGGTCTGTGCTAAGAACTTCATGGGGGGGGGGGTGCCCTGTGGCCGAGCGTGCACCCCTGCCGATCTCCCTGGCTGTCGCCGACTCCTGACTCGGCAGACGGCTGGGCCTGTCGTCAGCTGCATTCCATAGGTATTATGCTTGAGGCAGTGTTAATGCACTTGGACTTCTCATTTCTACATTTTCCTAATTGGCTCAACATTTATAGTGGAATCTTCCTGATCTGGGCACAGGGCGCTGGCACACTCAGGCCTGCTTGGTGCCATGCTGACGAGGACGAGCCAGTCCTGGCGGGTCACTGAGCTAGTTATGGCTCGTGGAGTCCAAGCCGGCCTGCTGCAAGTCCCTCAAACGTCTTAAGTAAAACCCCAGGTCCCGGAGTGCAGTTGTGTGTACAGGGCTGGGGACGTATGAACTTTACTAACAGTACATGCCAGGCCTGCACGCAGCTGGCGTGCCTGCCACCCCCCTGCCCCCCTCTCCCCCCAGAATCTGCCCCTGCCCTCCTGGCCGGGAGGCCAGCCCACTCTGTCAGCTGGGGCCGGGGCATGCCCGCTGACGGGCGCACCGCGATGACAGAAATTCACTCTGAGCTGCAATTAGTGGCACTGTCATTTTCGGGGGTTCCTGCCAATTAATTAAGCCTGTCACGCAGGAAAGCCGCAGTGCTCACACGGTAATTTATATTGGAGGAGACGGGCCTCCCGGAACCCGGCGGCGCCCTCCACAAACAGGATTCTCCCTCAGCACCGAAATGAGCAGGGGACTCGAACGAGAATAAAAAAAAACAACAGCAAGTGGGCAGGGGGGGGTGGGGGCTCCAAACGCAGAGGAAAGTTTCGCTGCCCTTGTGACGCCCGCTCACTCTGATGGCAGGAGCGAAGGACCGGCTGATTAAAACTCTGAGCGAGCCCCGGCCCCGGCCCTCTGCGCCCGTCCGGGATGATAGAATCAGAGGAGTTTATTCATGCCATTAAGCCCCAGAGAACTTAATTGAAAGAAGAGCACAGCCCGGACCTTGACGAGCGGGAGGTCACAGTAATTGCTGCCGGACATATTTAACATTAAGGTAATCAGGCCATTAATTACCCTTTGGATCATTAAATCAGCCAGTTGCAAAATGAAATTTCTGCCTCTATTACTCACTTGAGAGACCACAGGGGTGGCCTTTAATTTGTCAGTGAGCTTGAGATACAAAGGCTGGGGGAGGGCGGGCGGGGAGGGGGCCGCAGTGGCGGGGGTGTGGGGGGCAGGGCGTCCGTCGGCCATGCTCGGTGATCCTGGCAAATTAACTGGGTAAGATAACCTCCGCGTCCAAAGGCAGAAGCCGGGGGTATGTAAATAGATGAGGGCAGACAGGGGGATCAGAGCCTGCACACCACTTAGCAGGATAATAAAGGAAATCATCCTTGATTATCAGCGCTAATTTGGACACTGCCGGTAGCTTGTTATACGTGTTCTGAGTAGCATTTAATTAATTCAATTGCTTGTTAATGAGGGAAGTGACATGTGGGGAGCAGATGCCACCCAACTGCAGATGGGTTCTGGTCATCACAGCAAGCCCTTTTTCCCCCTGCCCTTTTTTCTTTTAAAGAAAGAAAATAGGAAAAGGCGTCAAGCACAGAGGGACACTCAAGAGACGAAACGCCGACCTTGGAGGGCCAAGGGCCGCTGAAAAATAACAAGCTGAGGCAGCCCAGGGGCTGCGGGGCCCGAGTTCCCCGAGGCCCCGTCTGGAACAGGGCGTCTGCGGGCCGGAGCCCGGAGCCCGGGACGACGGCACTGTGAGCTCGCGATCAAACCCAGCGAGACAAAGGCATGGCCAAGGGGCGCTGCTTTGCTCTCCTAGGTCAGCGGCGGGGGGTCCAATTATTTTCGGTTTGGGCACACTTCCCCTTCCTTGGCGCCTCCATGAGCATAAATAAGAGGAAGTGGCCTTCCATAAGCAAAAAGGGCCGAACTCGGATTGCGGGGCGCGCCCGTCTCTCCCACTCGGATGCTGGACGTCGGGTCCCGAGCCTGCCTCCCACAGTGACGTCCTTCTCCAGGTGAAGGCCAGGAGAGGAGTGCAGGTGAACGGATGGAAACGACAAGAGGAAGGATGCTGAGAGAGGCAAAGGGCGCACGCTGCGGCAGCGCATTCCCAGGGGTGTCGGGGTTGGGCTGACGTCACTGGCCTCTCTCAGGCTCCTGCGTGGAAGTGGGTGCATAGGTGTCCACCCCTGGGTGGCTTTGATTTCCCAAACCACCACGTAAACGGGCCACCTGCCCTGAAGTGTGCCTTGGCCTGTCCCCGCGGCCCACACAGGCCGCTTGCCGACCCCGAGGCACAGAGATTTGGGCGAAGGAAGAAAAGCGGGCAGGGCGGGGGGCACCAGGGGCTCCGCTTGGTCCTGGCAGGAAACCACGTTCACTGCAGTTGGGCCTGAACGCTGACACGTGGGCCACGGGCCAGACTGAAGGCCAACCCTGCACGGTGACGCAGACCTGCCCCCAAGGCCCTGAGAGTGGCCGAGGTCGAGGGGACGCACAGGGCTGCTCAGACGGCCTTGCTGTGCGCTGGCAATGTCCAAGCCCCGATTCACTCATGACCCCCGAGGCACAGAGGCAGCAAGCGCACTGACGGGCATTCACACACGTCTGTTAGCATCTCCACCTCTAAGCTAACTACCCTTCCACTTGAAATGGGCGCACAAAGGGGCTTGGGGACCTCTCCTTGTGGTCACGACGTGTGTCCTGGCACTGGAACCAGAACCCTGCCTGGCTGCTCCAGGCCCTGGTGCTGGGAGACAATGAACCATGTGGTGCGATTCGCCCTCTCACAGCTCAGGGTCCTGAAGTCCTGGCCCTGCAGACAGCAGGGGCCCCTCCGTGAGCCCCGAAAAGCCCAGTCAGTGCTGCCTGCTGCATCCCCCTACTTAAAGTCAATATTTTAAGTGTGTGCTTAAATGGTATCAATAGCAATTAGAGAGGGGATTCGGATTCCACTGCGGACGGAGTTAATTGTTGCGGCATCGATCTCCGCACGTGCCCTCTGTCCAAATCACACCTGCACTGCGGGCGGGGCGCCCTCTCCCTCCTGCGACAATAAATTTTGTATCGAATGCACTGGAAAAATGGCAGTTGTTGCAGAATCCATCCAAAAAGATTTTTTTTCTTCCTGGGAGTAATTAAAAGATGCTTTTCTTGACTAATGGCCCCCGGTTTGGGAGAGGGAAGTCGATATGGCCTCACCGCCGTCAGCTGCAATTGATCGAGACGCGGCTCTACTTTGACCGGCAGCTCTCAGGGCGGCTGAGATTCACTGGAACCAATTACGAGCTGGCCGAGGCCGCCCTGATTGGGGGCAGGGGCAGCCAGCACGAGGCCGGCCAGTGCGTGGAGGCAGTGCCCGAGGTGGTTCCCGGGGACTGGCCGTGTCTTTGGAGCAGGATGTGCTGTGTCCTCCGTCCCCATGGTCCCCAATCTGTGTGTGTGTGTGTGTGTGTGTGTGTGCACGCGCGCGTGCGCGGGGGAGGAAAGCACATTTCTAATTATACTCCACTGTCAGAATGAATCTTCCCAACAAGCTGGAATGGACGAGAGCTTCTCGGGAAAACAGCTGGGCCCCTTTTCAGAGAATTAGACTGGATATATTGCACCGGGCTTTTCCTTGGCTAGACGGGAAAAACCTACTGAAATATTTCTCTTTAGGACTGCCTTGGGGCCGCACGAAAAGACCCCTCCAGCTGCGTGCGCCACCCAGCATGGGCAGGCTCTGCAGAGACAGAAGGCAGGAGGCAGGATCCAGGCCAGAGGCCCGTTCTTACATCATAGACTGAAGCCCACGAGGAAAGGCTAGCGGATCTCACATCTTCCATTTCTACCTGCAGCAGCTGCAGGGCGGCAGGGGGCAGGAGGGGGCTGGGGGTTGAGGGGAGGGAGGTAGGCAGGGCTCGGAGTGACTGTGGTGTTGTACCAGGAGGCCCAGACGCTTTCCACTGGTCACAGTATATGGAAGGATGGCTTGTTTCCCCAGGACCACAGTCTCCTCATCTCGTCCCCATCCCTCCCAGTGATGCCGCTGGTGGCCTCCGGTCCTCTTGGGAAGAGTGGAACATGCACAGACACATAAACAGGCCAACAGCTCACCCTCTGCCCCGGTCCAGAGATGCTGTTGAGCACACCCATCCCCATAAAGGCCCTCCCAGGGCCCCACTCGCTTTGGGACCCCCACCCCCATTTCCCTACCTACCCCAGGGGCCCCACGGCTTCCACAGTCCTGTCTTTGCCGAGGGCACGTCCCACCCCCAGGCCTGGAAACCACCCCACGTTTCAAAGTCCAAGTCGGATGCCGTTCCTGCGGAGAGGCTTCCCCAGGGCACTGTGGCTCTAAGAACACCTCCCCTCTGTGGGCTCCGCCGGGTCCCGGCCCCTCGCTGGCTCAGGAACACTGCTGAGGGGCCATGCCTGCAGCACTCCTCCTCCATGAGGAGGCGCTCAGTGAGCATCTGGGGGATTTAATTAAAAATGGAGGTCCCAAGGAGAGTGACTAGAGGCACAAAGAAGCATCCAAGCCTCCCTATGCGTTTATCTCCTGCGTGATGTACGGATTTCCGAAACCCCGAAGTGACCCTCAGAAACACCTGGTAACCACGCCGCCACCCCCATCGCCTTCGAGAGATCTGACTCAGCGGCGCTCTAGCGGACGCACGTGACCGGAGGACAGGCGGGATGTAGAGGCAGTCACTCCTCGAGAGGGAAAAGGAGCGCTGTACTCGGTCTCCAAAACACAAAGGCGTGGTGCGGGCGGCCCTGGGTGGGAGAGAGTGGATGCACGCGGGGGCCGGCTCACGTGGACGGGCTGGAACACCCAGTCCACAGTCCTTGCTCGTGAGCGGGGACGACACTGATGTAAAATAGTTACCATTAAAAAAATCAACCTACACCTGTTTCCAACCATTCTAAACGCTCCTAATCCTAACAGATGAAAAACAAACTTTTCTAATTCACAAAATTGCCCACGGTATACATGCATCCTTTATACACAAATAGTAAAATGCATCAGGTCAATTTTTTTGATGTGTTTTTCTTATCCTCACTCAAGGACATTTCTTTACTGCTTTCAGAGAGAGAAGAAAGGAGAGACAGAAACACCGATGTGAGAGAGAAGCATCGATCGGTTGCTTCCTGTACGTGCCTGGAAAGGGGATTGGACCAGTAGCTTAGGTCTGTGCTGTGACCGGGAATCGAACCGCAAACTCACAGTTATGGGATGATGCTCCAACCAACCGAGCCACGCTGGCCAGGGGTCTGATGCCTTTTATATGTTTTAAGATTTTATTTATTTTTAGACAGAGGGGAAGAGAGGGACAAAGAAAGAGAAACATCAGTGTGTGGTTGCCTCTCACACATGCCCCCAACCAGGGACCTGGCCCGCAACCCAGGCCTGTGCCCTGCCTGGGAATCAAACCGGCGACCTTTGGTTCACGGGCTGGTGCTCAATCCACTGAGTCACACCAGCCGGGGCTGATTGTTTTCGGTGCTCAGACGTTATACTCAATGCAATTTCCACTCATTTTTCATGTTCAGACCTAAATACTTTCTAAGAAAACTATTTCTATTTAAAAAAGTGGATGCTAAAACAAGAATTCATCTCTTAAGAATGCTTAATCTCTTAAGGTGGTGATCCAGCCAATTTCTATGTCTGTCTTAAACAAGACTTTTACTGGGATAAAAGTTTTTTTAAAGTGCCTCCTCTGGTCGGTTTGTGGGACAGTCGCCCATCTGCATGGCGTGCAGCAGCTGGCACGTCAAGAGCTCACGCAGCAAACTCCGCAGGGACAGGCACACCCCCGGGGCGCGCCTCTCGCTCCTGCCCCTCCCACGGGGCACGACCTGGGGGCAGGGTTAGTCACACGCCAGCCTCACTCTCGAAAGTGAGCCAAAGGTGGCACCAGAAATTCACTTTTTTAAAAAAAAGATTTTATTTATTCATGTTTAGAGAGAGGAGAAGAGAAGGAGAGAGAGGGAGAGAAATATCAATGTGTGGTTGCCTCTCATGCTCCCCGTATTAGGGGACCTGGCCCGCAACCCAGGCATGTGCCCTGACTGGGAATCAAACCGGCGACCCTTTGGTTCACAGCCCACGCTCAATCCACTGAGCCTCACCAGCCAGGGCCAGAAATTCACTTTTCAGTGTTAAGGAACTAGACCCACTCCCTCTCCCAGCGTCACTTAGCGAAGGACCCGACTTCCTGCCCCTCACACGTGGCCCGACCACATGCTGCTGCTCGGCCATTCGCCTTGTCTGCTGGCCAGCAAAACCGACCAGAGCAACGCACGATGTGCCCGTGTTGGGAGACCTGTGGCCTCCCTCCGTTTCTACACATGCCCGAGGCGTGAGTGTGGACAGCGACCCTGCACCCCACTTTCAGAGCTAGGGCACGCAGCCCGAGCCCCTTGCTCAGGACGCCATTGGAGACGGAAGGGCCAATCCCGCGTCTAGAAGCTAGGCTTCCCCAGAAGGTGCGCCGTTTTACCACCCCTTAGTGCACTCGATGTGCGTGTGTGCTCAAAACCAGCTATGGCAGCTGCAAATGAAAAATGAGAAGCTGAGCGGCCTCAAAGTGAATGCACAATTAACACCGATGGGGGGGGGGGGTCACAGTACATTGTATGGTGGTCTTGGTTGGTTCCCTGTGTTAGAAATATATTTTAGGAAATAAAATATATTTTGTTAGCATAAACACACTCATTTCCTGTGTGTATACCAATCGAGAAAATGCTAATCAAAGAGCTAAGAGTAAGAAATTGGAAGAATCAAAAACCCATAATTGGTGTTAACAGTGCAGCTTACGCCTATTAGAAATGCATTAATTAACGGTGATGTATTCATAAGGTTAGAAGCTTAATGCGCTTCTAGGAGGGGGAGAGGAATCCCCAAGGTGTAAAAAGAAAGATAAGAAATCGAGGAATCTGAACTGCCCATGCCGGCTGAGGCCTGATTTTAAACAGGCGCTGCCGCTGGTCTGGCCGGCACTCCCGCAGCACGCCAGAGCGGTTCTAAGGTTCTAACCATGGCTGTCCTTAAGGTTGCTTCCGTTGGCGGTCCAGCGCTGGGCCACATGCCCTGGAGCCACACCCCTTCCCGTGTTCCTACCTGGTGGAGTCCAGCGAGGGCTTCGTCCGTCCCTGGCAGCTCTCCTCCCAGATGCTGTTGGCCAGCTCGTTCCCGATGGACAGCATCACCTTGATGAGCTCGATGGGCCAGTCGTCCAGGTCTAGCGATCGGACTCGGGAGAGGTGGGTGCCAAGATTCCGGTGGATCCCGGAGCACTCGATGCACATGAGGGCGCCCAGGTTCAAGCTGGCCCAGTTGGGGTCTGTGGGGAGAGGAGCAGGTGCCACATGCGGTCAGACCGTCCCCAGGCAGGCCACCGCCCCCTGGGGTCTCAGCAGCAGACCACGAGTCACGTGGGCTTCACCGCCAGACTCCCTCCCTGCTGTCACATGGGCCAAAGACGCTCCCTGGTCAGTACTTGTTGCTGGTTGGGTGTCTGAAGGCACTGACCACGGTGTGGTACATTTAAACTCTGGCCTTGGCCAAAGCAAAGCCTTGGAGGGTCCCACACAAGAGACAACTGTGATTGCTGGTTTGGACAGAGATGCACTTCCTGATACTACTACAGTAGCAATGTGCTCGAGAGGAGACCCACGTGAAAAAGTCACGTGGGACTTGATGTCCGCTGCGGACGGCTGCTGGAGAGGGGCAGCTCGGTCATTCCCAAAGCCAGGACGTCCCTCCCGACCCCCTCCGTGCCTGTGGGCACACCCGAGTTTTCATTAGTCCTGGGATGGGCCCATTGGAAGATTTCAAAGAGGAAAGGGAGGCACCCTGCCACAAGGGACTACAGTGTCCAGCGACCTCATGCAGGACCACTGACACCCTCCTGGTGCTGCAGGTCCTTAGTGGGGCCCCACCCTGTGCCACTGGCCCCAACTCGCAGCATATATGGGAAAGGGCTTTTGTGACACTGTGCCGAGGACAACACATGCGCTCGGAGAAGAGCTTGGGACCCCGGGCTGGCCTCATGCTGGAGTCTATAGCTGATCTGCAGATGTGGGGCTGAACCTGACAGTTACAGGGGCTTTCAAACCATTCAGGGACGATCAACGTTTGCTCCAGGTGCACTTGAAGGGCCAGCAACACCACCACCACCACAGGTAGCGGACATTATTTTTGCTTTGAGTCATTCTACAGATGGCAAAGGACCAGGAACGGCGGGTGCGAACCCGTCAGAAACCAGCCAGCCCTGTATTTAACGTGTGATCCCTGCTCAGGAAGGTGGACACAAGACTGGAGGGCGCACTTGAGGAGAGGGCTGTGGCTGCAGCGATGGCCCAGGTGGGACGAGAAAGCAAGTGCCCCAAACAGAAACCATTAACAAGTAACAAACAAGGAAACGCTGGTTAAACGTTAGTACAGTCAGGAGAACCAAGGCCCGGGCAGCACGGAGCGGGTCTGGCCCGGGACTAATGGGGTGTTTCGGGAAGGGGTGGCCTGGCGAACAGTCTTTGGAAATGCCCCCGCCCCCTGCCCCCAGCTGTCTGCTCTCCCCTTGTAGCCCAAACTGTACACGAGCCAGCTCTGCTCCGGTGCCCGCCCGTCGCTGGCCACCTGGCCCCCACCCCCGCCCTTCCCTGGAGGGCTGTGTACACCTGTCACTCTCACCTGATCCTCCTCGGGGCTCCACGGCCCTCTGACGCCTTTGGGTCCAGACCCGCCCTGGACTTTTCTCCCACTTGTCTGGCTGCTCCAGCTTGGCGTTCCTTCCCAAGTCTCCCCCTGAATCTGCCCCTGAACATCAAGGGGGCTACAGGACATCTTCTATGTTCTCTTCCTAGCAAACTCACCCCAACCCTGGGTGTTCCGTTCCCACCTGAATCTGACAACGTCCCACAGACCTGTCCCGAGCCCTGTGTGCAGGCCCCGTGGCACATCTCCATCCGGTCCTGCAGGTACCGGCTGGCCACCTCCCCTGACCCTGCAAGCGTGGCGTCTGCCGGGGACCTTTCCATTGCAGCCAAGGGCATGGCACTTGCCCAGTCATGCTGGCCAGGGTCTGGCCTCCCCTAGCCAGTTACCATGTCCACAGACTCCTTCCTGTCCCCACTGCGCCCACCCTGGTCCATGCCACTGTCACAGTGTGGGGGAGGGGCTCACCTTCTGCCTCCCTGTCCTGTCCCCTACTCAACACCCATGGCAGCTACCCTTGGCCACTCAGGTCAAGTGCAGAGCCTCTACCAGCATGAACAGAACTGGGCCCCCCGTCTTACGTCTGTCTCTCAGGAGCCCCCGGGCATGCCGTCACTCTGCGTGATCAAGCTCCCTGCTGCTGCCGCCTCAGCAGGGAACCACCTTTCTGGGGGCGGTCCCCATCCCCAAGTACAGGAAGCCCCACTGCTGGGTGACATCAGGGCAGTCTGTGCACCGCCTCAGGGAGACCCCTGCCCAAGCCATGCCTGCACCCAGGCTGCCTTCCAAGCCGGTGCACCCACCACACCTTCCCTCTCACCTCATCTCCCCAGGGCCCGCCTCAATACGGGTTTTCCAGAACAGAGAAAGGGGCAGGCCGAGGCACAGGTCTGAGGGGTGGGGGGGGCAGAGGTGTGAGGAAGCGTGGGGTTCCAGAGCAGAGGCAGAGCTAGTGTGGTGGGAGTGGATGGGGAAGCAGGACAGGGAAGGGACAGGCTCGTGGGGACAGTACCGGGCTTGCGGCAATAGCGGTCAACACCTGGGCTGACCTGCAGCATGGCAGGCAGCTGCTGGGAATGTGCAGGACCGCACCAGGGGACCAATTTCTTCAAGGCCAAGGACAGGTCCCGAGAGGAGTGCAGACACTGCCGTCTGTGCTGGTGTGTGAGGCGGTCAGGTCCCACCCACCCCAGTGAGTTCCCAGAGGCACCGGCCCATTGCCTCTGCGGCTGAGCTCAATGCCGAACTCATCTTCCCTCACCGCCCCCTCTGTCCCCACGTGCAGCCCCCACCAAGGGCTATGGTCCGTGCTTCCAGTGTCCCCACTGTCGCCGGTGTATTTGGACCACTATGTCGCTCACCTGAACGGGTTGCGAGAAGCTCTTATTGGTTCCGAAGCACCAGCCCCACAGTCCTCTCATGGTCACAGCAACCCCAGACCTCGGTGCACTGCCGCCACCCGCTCCCCCGTGAGCTTCAGCAGCTCTGAGGCTCAGCTGGGTGCCAGGCCTGAACGGTGACAGCCATGTAAGGACAAGACCCAATGGTCTCTGAGCCAAAGACGTCAGACGTGGACCCACGCAATTTGGCTGGGACCACCCCCCTGCCCGCCACGAGGGGCGCCCACTTACTCTGGGTCTCGCAGTCCACACAGTGAGAGTTCCCACGGAGGCTCCGTATGGACTGCAGGGCCATGGCCTCACTCTGGCTCGTCAGCCGGGACTGGATGTGGGGGAGACACACAGACACAGCGATGAGAACCCGCGGGAAATGCACTGGTCCTGCGCAACACCAGGGCCGAAGCCGACCGACTGTGGGCAAGTGCGGCAGGAGGGCGCCTCCGAACTCTCGCCCTCCTCTGCGGCGGTAGGGTGAAGCGCAGCTGACCCAGATGCGCTGCGAGTGGGCACCCCGCATTCCACTTGTGGGCTCTGCCAGACGTGGTGACAGAGCACCGCCCGGGTCCCTCAGGAACGGACACAAACATGCCACCGCCTGGGCAATGCCATTGGTTAAGGCGCTTCTACTGCGTGTCCACCCAGTGTGACGAGTAAAGGAGGGGAGACGAATTTTCTGCCGGTAAGCCAGGGGCAAGGCTTCATGGTGCCAGGAAGACACAGGTCCCGGTCCGGTTCCGGTCAGGAGACCACGCCCACCCCACGCTTTGCAGGCCTTTGGGGATGCTCTGTTGCCACAAGGACGTCACTGGCAGAGGTGGGGCAGGGAGGGGCAGTGCGGCTGGGCGTGGCCATGCGTGGCTACGCAGCATTCACACTGGAGTGTCTTATCTGAGCAAGTTCAGAAGGTACAGGAGGGGGACAGGACCTGGAAAAGGTACAAACTGGGATGTAACCGTCATGGTGAAGTTCTGGTAACACTTCGGTAACCATTCTTGCAGCCTTTCTCAGAGCGTATCTATACACACGTAAGGACGTCTTAAAAAGGCAGCGTGTATTGCTTTGAAACCCTCTCGCTGCCACCCTGTGTTCTCTGATGTCATCATTTTAAACGCCGCACAATATTCCACTTCTGATGCCTTATGTATGCCGTCTCCGATTTTCCTCCGTTGTGCCCAGCGCCGGAGCTCCGCTCCGCACGAGCCCGCGGGTGTTAACTCGGGATAAACTCCTGGCGGGTGAGGCGCGAGGGAAAACGGTGCGTGCCATTTTTAAGGCTGACCCTGCATGCATTTAATATAGTGGTTGAAACCAGGTAGATTTCAGAGGCCTTTAGAATAAGCTCGATTTTTGTTTAAGAACTCTTCGTAAACTGAACTCTGTCACGTCACACTGTTTGATGTGAAACACTTCACTGCACTGACTGGCGTGATGTCGTGTGCTGCTGGGCTTTTATGCCTTTGGTCAGACGCCCAAGGATTCAGAGCACGTCTGACCATTTACACTGGCCCCTGGAGTGTGTGCGCGCGCATGTGACACCTGCAGGGATGTGTCCGGCCGTCCCTGTCCACCTGTGTCATCGTGGCCGCATGTGGGTGGATGCGCATGTCCACCCTGCTACCATCTGGATCGTCCCCAGGCAGCTCACAGACCTTGTAGCTTGTTCTCACCCAGTCAGTATTCTGCCCTTGAGCTATTCCTCCCTTGCGCTCAGCCACGGCCCGGGGGGGACAGGGGTGAGCCTGCTTCCTCAGTGCCCAGAGTCTGCCCAGGACAGCGAGCGACCCGTCTCGCAGGAGCAAAGGGGCGGCATCTGAAAGCTGGTATTTGTGTTGGACCCGAGGGTGAGGCCATGAGTTTCATGGAGAGCAACGTGAGAGGGGAAAGGCCGACACGCTTCCAGATCCTTCTGAATCCGGCTGACGTGGCATGGCTTCACTCTGACCCGAGACACTGCGATTTTATACCAGATCTGGAGATGTGTTTGTCTGCTGAGTGGCACTGCCCTCCCCACCCCTGCTCTGAAACTACATCCCCACATTTGGTAGGTGACACTGGCGGAGGGTCCCCATGGGCGAGGGAACTGGGGAGCGTGTGCGTCCCTCCAGGAGCCACGTCTGCGGCAGCTGTGGGATTCGTAAAGCCGAGGTGCTCAGAGATGAAAGGCAGCACTTCAGCCCACCTTGGGTATCAAACCGCTTTTAAAAAGAGAAGCAAATTACATTATAATAATAATAACTGTGGCCTGGTTTACCCTGGTTAAAGAGGGTAATAAAATAGGATACTCCATCTTTCTGAGAGACAGGCTCCCTTCTTAATGACAAAGCTGCACATAAATCACGGGCAGGGATTTCTTTAAATCGCTACAAATGAAACTGCGGGTTGATGGGCAACATTCTTTCCCTGGTTTCCGGTTGACTGTAGTTTGAAAACGCTCTCCAAGACTCTAAAATGTCCCAGAAAGGGGGCCCAAGACATCCAAGTATTAAAATAATGAATTTGAAGGAATCAATCCCTGAGGGGAAGAAGAAAATGGGAAAAATGACATTTGTACAAGGAATATACACTGGGCATTTTCTAACGCAGGTTAAAGTCGCTTTGTTTCTCCTGGCTGAACCTTGCTAAGTAGCGGCCTCTAATTACTGAGTAAAATGCAGCAAGGCTTGCTGGCAGAGTGTACAAAGTGAACACTATCACCCCCAGCTCCTTGCACGCCACGCACGAGCTTTTGTTCGCGCCTGTGTCAAGAGTCAGTTTCTAACCCGACGTGACTTTGAATTTTGTGCATTTAGGAGAATGGAACCGTGCACCTTTTCTCCTGAGTGTGGGCGCATGCGTGACCAGAGTCCCTCGCTTACGAAAACCGGTTAGTGCTTCAGACTTGGGATGAGCTGACAGAGTGAAGACGGCACCGGGGTGCTGTGCCTCGGGAACGTGGCTAGGCAGGGAGAGGGGCCTGGTGTGTGTGTGGCACTTCCACAACGTGGGTCTCATCATTTCCATCGCTGGCCTTCTGCTCAGAAGGAGCACCGAGGCCTGGCTAGTCACTGTTTCCCATGATGCTTTGCCCTCCCCGGGCCGTCACTAGGCCCCCATACCCCTTCCGCAGTCGGCTGCCCTTGACTTCGGAGGGGGGCAGCTCACAGCGGGCCTTACCTTATTCTTGCTGCTTTCACATGACTGGAGGCTGGCTAGGATCTGGCTCTCGATGGCTTGGACCCACGCGTCTCTCTCTTCATACGTGGTGGCTTCAAAGTGCCACGTCTGGCCAGTGAGGGACACGATGATAAACTCGAAGTTTTCTTCTTGCTCTGAAACACAGAGTGGGGTGGGGATGAGAGCCTGGCTCTCACACGGCGGCAGCCGCTCCAGCAGGCGTCTGTTGGAAGAGCGCCTTCGGGTTCCGTTGCGCCTGCACGGGGCTGGTGGCCTGGAGCTCAGAGCTGAATCCACAGACCCCCGAGCACTCACGGTCTGGCTTCCACAGCCAGCGTGGCACAGCTGGGCTTCCATCTCTGCCCGGGGGTGAGGAAAATGAAAAGCAGCGTGTGATGTCGGCATCTCCGTGCTGGCACTGGCGAGGTGACGAGGGAGAACCCCACCGTTAACTGGCTGCCACCCCCGTATCTGCGGGAGCGCACCAAGTCACTGCCGCCAATCTCAGAGCACAGCTCTCGCTCTGCATAAGCACACGTGTGCAGACGGACCGCGATGCACCGCCGCAGAGGGCGTGCCTGGGGTTCGGCTCTGTTCGGACAGAAGACCTGGGAAGGCTTTAATCCCATCTTGTCCAGACTGGGAGAGACAGCATGTCCCAGGAGATCTGAGGGACATCGCAGGCGCCAGGCAGTGACAGTCTGGACCAGAACGAGTCGGGGAGTCGGACATGCATCAAACCCTGCTCGGCCACGCGCCCTATCAGGCTCTTTACACCAGCTCTGCGGCCCTTCAAGGCCCCTTCCTCACCCCCACCTCGGGGAAAGGCCACCCGCCTCAGAGCGATCCCACCGGCCAAACGACGTGTCCTAACGCAGGCAGACACGGGCCACCCGAAATCGTCAGCATTTGTCCTCTGGTCTCACTACCCCGTCCCTGCCACAGAAACGAGAGAGGCGGTGGGTGGCACATGGAAACAGTGTAACACGCCCCAAATAGTCACTGGGAGGCCTCCTGCTGGACTGTCAGGCCCACATCTCATTTGGTTCCTAGTTTCCAGTCACGGGGCTGTGAACTCGCTGCCGCATCACCTGGTGAGCAGTGGTTATTAGTGATGGTAATGACCTGCAACCTACCTAGGTGACCACTGCCTCAGTTAATTATTCTCTCAGCTGTCTGCACACCGCCATGCAGCTCACTCATCTGCTGCGTGGGCCGCCTTCCCCCTCCCGCCCCCTCGGCTGTGCTTGGCTCCCCAGCACCCTAGTCCCACATGACCCCTGACCTCTGCTGGGCTCTCTGCTGCTCTGGCTCTCGAGACCCTATCTCACCAGGAACCCTTGACCTCCAGACAAGGATGCTCATCCAGCTCATCTCCAAAGAAACCACAGCCATGTCCCGCCGCCCTCATCTCCTTCCTGGCAGTCTCAGGAGAGGGGCAGCCCCCACTCCATGCCTGGGACTCCTCCCCCTGACACACTGACCCCAGAGGGGTGGGGACAGGGCCCAGGAAGGGGATGATCATGCCCTTGTTAATGTGTGCCAGGCCCAGGGAACCGCTTCCCTAAAGCACCACGCGTTGCCACGGCAGCGGGCCAGGACAGCTTTGAGCCAAAGCTTAGCGCTCCGACGACCAGGGCGTTGTTCCACGCAGAAGACCCATCGCTGCGCTTTCAGGATCGAACCTCCTGGCGGGTGGGGCTAAAACCTGTGCAACTTGCCCTGAAAGGTCCCCAGACATAGGGAAGGTGGCACCTCCTTTTGCGCAACCGCTGTGGGTTCGTTTTCTTGCAAATTTCCAAATGCACCGGCCCTCCCGGATCTAGTCTACGACTGCTCAGACCCCTTCAAATTACCCCCCCACCCTCACCCCGTTCCTCCTCCTTCTCTTGGACAAAGGCTCCTTCCCTGCATCTTCCACGTCGTGGAGCCTTCTGTCTGTACTCCCAGTAGGCACCCCCACCCTCGGAGCTGCCCCCAGATGGAACGGACAACCTCTGGATGCCACTGCCTTGAGGGGCCGCAGCCCCTGCTGTGTGGCCTTGTCAGAGGGAGCCTGGGCGGCATTCGGCACCTGGACGATGACCAGCAGGGCCCTGTCAATTCTGACACCCCATGAGTGTGCCCCATAATGGCTCTCAACTCTGTCCCAGCTCCACATGGTGCAGGACCCTGGCTGAGGGTCCCCAGGCTGGCTCCAGGCTCTTGGAGAAGGACAGCAACCATCAGTTAGCGACACCTGCCCTGGGGTGGGGTGGGGTGGGGTGGGGTGGGGGGGTGCCCGTGGCCTGCCCGCCACCTGTTCCACCTGCTTAGCTCGAGGGGCCTTTCTGGCTTTGGAATCACTACTGACACCTCACATCTGTATGCCTGACCCCCAAATCCAATCATTCGGGGATTTAAAAATGCACCCGAACAGTCCTCGAATACTTGGTCCTCACATCGAATTACGAGACCAGCTGTGGTCCTCACGTGCTCCTGCTACTGGTTACGGTGCTGGTTCTGGTCAGGAAACTCCAAAGTCACCCAGACGCCACCCTCTTCCCACTGCCATCTGGCTGGTGCCCAGGCTGCTCACCAACGCCCCCAGCCTGCACCTGCCTCTCCGTTTCCTTCCATCCCAGGTTGTCCGGCAATACGACGTACAAGACACAGGGCAGGGCCTTCCCTACAAAATGTGCTTTCTATTAACATGCTTCCCTACAAAGCCGCATACGGCATGATGGCCGAGCCCCAAGCCCACCCTCTCTCCCCTCAAATCACATCCACGAGTCAAGAAACCAGAGCTGTGAGAAGTAGGGGCTGAACGTCTCCGAAAGGGAGGGCGACCTTGAGGTGTGGACACTTGGGCGTCTCGACAGATGGAACCACGGTCAGATGGAACCACGGTCGGGCGCCAGCGGGAAACCTGGGTCTGGCACCTGGCGACCCCGAAGGAATGGGGCTGCCGGGCCCCGTGGCTGCTGGGGAGTCCTCAGAAGGAAGCCGTCCCAAACAAGGCCCACCCACATGGCTGGGGACCGAGCCAACGCACAGGACCCAGGACAGCAGGTTCACACCCAAGCACCACAGACACAGGGTTTGAAACGGCTCTCTGTGAAATGGTTAACGAAATAGAAAAATGGACTCTCCCCAATTTTCAAGTAAAAGGAGACCGTGAAAACGTGCCACGCAGCTCCGAGTAGAAGGCCAGTCGTTTGGAAATACAAATTATACTTGTTTCAGAAACAAAGTCTTCCGCGGGTGCGGAACAAGAGGGGCGGGGTGTGAACTGTTGGGCTGGCCGGCAGATCTGCAGGAAGGGGTGACAGGGAGGACAGGCACTGTGACGGGAAGGCTGGGGCGAGGGACAGCTGCCGGAAGTAGCCGAGCACCTACGCGCCAGACAAAGAGGATGCAGGCTGCAGGACCGCTCATGGGCACGCACTTCTAGCCCCGGGAGCACCAGGTGTGCCGAGAGGGACTCCCAATCACAGGGAACACCACCCCTGAAGTCGGAGAAACTGGAAAACCAAGGCCAAAAGAGGCTCTTAAGAGCGGAGCAAGGGAAGGCAGATTGCTGTGGGCCCGTGCCAGCAGCGCTGAGGGCAGCGTCTGGGGAGGCACCAGCCCGCCTGCAGGACAGGGCGACAAAGCCCTTGAAGTGCTGGGAGGGGAGAACGCCTAGGGTTGGGGTCCAGACAAAACTGCTTTCAAGAACAGAATGCCAAGCACCTATTACCAACAGGCCCTCGCTGAAGGAACCCCCGAAAGGCACTCCTCAGAAGACTCCAGAAAGGTCAGCGCTAGAAGGCTGGTGAGCAAATGCGAGGTCAGCACAGTGAGACCAAACAGGAACAGAGCCCTAGGGACTGGACACGACCCTGAATTGCCGCACACGGATTACATGACTGTTCACGCCTGAAACCCCAGTACGACCCTGAACTGCCGCACACAGATTACATGACTGTTCATGCCTGAAACCCCAAATAGTCTGCACGTCATGAGAAATAACAACAGCCAGACACGAGGCCAAGGTGATGAAATGTGAATTACATATTTATACCCTAGGCTCCAACAGAAATCATATTTAAACACATAGGTTTAAAATGTATTTCTCTCCATCTGTGAGAGAGGGAATGAGAGACACAAAGAACTGTGAATAAGCCAAAAAACTCCCCAGAAGTCACGACACATTGGGTCACTGGGGGTCCGCAGTCACCTGTAACAGGTGGTCCCGAGAAGACCCCACGGTGCATTTGGCGGTGATGGATTCACCAAAGATCTCCAGAGGGGGGCAGGAAATGCTTTCCCACCTTCTCTCCTAGCAGAGGAAGCCCTGGCTGGGCCAGCTAATTCTCAGGGAACACCAACATGGCTCGACAGAGCCAAGAGCAGACAGAAGACACCCTGTGTGACCCAGGCCCGGTGGCCACTGGCTTGTGGGGAAGGTCCCGGGACTACACGACACAGCCTGAGTGACCCCAGAAAGCGCCTCTAGGTTGCACGGGCCAGGGAAGAACCATGCAGCACCCCGTTCGTTGGAGACACTTCTTTCTGGGGCCAGTCCTGTGGGGTGGCTGTGAACCTGGAGAGGCACACACTCTGGGAATAAGATGTGAACGGAAACCCACGGCACCAACACTTCTGCGGGTCACTGTGACAACCTGTGTGTGCGTGTGTCTAAGGTGTAGGACGCACCCGCAAAGGCCCTTCCTGGTTACAGCCCAGGGCGGGCAGGGCACCAAGACGTGTCTTTAGGGCTCCTTGGTCTCGGCAGGAGCTCAATGTGCAGAGACACCAACAAGGGAGTGTCTGGAAATTTTTTCGTTTTAACTCCACGGCGTGGCCTCCGTGCAGGAGACGACTCCCCCGGCCTGGTCCATGCGAGGCCTGGCAATGGCTCTGGAATAAAGATGTGACACTGCCTCTCCCAGGCGGGCTTGGTGGAGGGGCTCCTGCTGAACGGGGCAGGCCAGCACTGGTCCCCCGGAGGAGAGGGGACCGGCTCACTGTGGAGAAGTGGGTGGGGGGGGGCCATGGCACCCCCGACAGTGTGTGGGTTCCAGGCCATGGTGAAGACGTCTTTAAAGGAGCCAGGCCGTCTTGCTTCCAGAGCGAGAGGTTAAAGCCTGCGTGCGGGGCCTGGTTGCTGTCACCGCTCGCCCGTCGCTGGGCAAACCCAGCTATGCCGAGGGCAGCACGCGTTTCCCTGGATGCTGTCTCTACGTGGCTGTTCTTTTTATTTTTGGAGAAAGGCTAACGCATTAACGCCTGCAGACCCAGTTAGGACTTCAGGACTGAATGATACCTGTCACATGGCTCTTCTCTGACTCCCAAGATGAAGGAACATGAGAACAAGGCGCATGGAGCAGCGGTGTCGCCCATGGCGTCACGGACGGCTCCCGTGAAGGACACCGCGCTTCCTTGTGACGAAGCCGCTGTGATGGAATCACAGGCACCGAAGCCAGGACTCCTGGGCTCCGGCTCTGCCAGGTCATGCGGCAGCTCTGTGGATGCCCTCCCGCCGTGTTCCCTGCAGAGTGGCCAGCTCTGCCTCTTCCCTTCCCTCTCCTAAACACACACGGACATCAGGAAGAGGGGGCTCCTGGGGGTGCCCTGGGAACTGTGGGGGCTCTGCAGGCCCCAGTGACTTCTGTTGTTGTTCTTGACTCCTGATGTCAGGAGAGCCAGTGGTGGCTCTTTCAAAAGCGCTTGTCCCCAAATCTTGAACCGGCTTGTCACTAGTATCACAGTTTTAAGCCGATCACGTCTGGAGAGCGAGCGCCAGAGGATGTGAGGGCTGGCTGCTGGAAAGCACCTTCCCTGCCGTCACGGAGGTCCCTGGGACATGGCGGTTTGAGCCGGGGACTTTCCAGTGGCTGCCCTCCTGGGTACATGGCTCCCTGGCCAGTGATGCGTCAGCACGGAGGAGGGGCAGTTCAATCCATGCCAGAACAACCAGAGCACGTGATGCTCTTGGCTGCTCTGCTTTGTCTTACAGGGGCCACGTGACCACAGTGTGGCTCTCTGGCTCGTCACGCCTGGGGTGGGGCCACAGTGCCCCTTCCTGTCCCCTCTTATCTGGGAGCTGTCAACACATAGCCCACAGGTTCAGGTGCCTTGTCCCTCCCTGGCAAGGAAAACCTCTGCTCTCGAGGCCACTACCTGTGCAAGGGTAGAATGCGGCTGACCAGCAGGGTGGAGCAGGGGTGGGAGGCTGTCCAGAGGCCTGGGTGCAGGTGACCGCACAGCCAGCTCCAGCCTCCTACAGTCGGCTGCACGAACCATCCATTGCCCGCCTTTCTTGGCCTAAAGCCTTTCAAATGGGCCGCGTCACCTCCAACCCCAGCGCTGATCCTTAGCGAAAAGACTCCTCGCCGGGCGAGCCTCCGGCCTGCCGCCCAGTCTTCTTGTCAGGCTGTAGCGGGCCGTCCCCAGACCCAGCCCTGCTTGCCCGGCTGTACCACGGCAGTGACCGCTACACTCATCAGGGTGACAGCTCGGAGATCCTGGGGCCCAGACGTCTTCCCTTCTTCAGTGCAGAGACAGTTCTTATCAGCTGGTCCCGCCCATTCGAATCACAGACAGACCGGAGGGCTCCACGAGGGAGGGAGGGACTGTGCGAGGAGGTTCTCGTGACTGGCAGCTGGGTGAGAAGCGAGAGCTGGGGTGAGAGGCCGACTGTCAGAAAGGCGGAGGGGGAGCCCTCTTCGGCCGCGTGAAGAGCGCACGCTCGCCTGCGGGAATGGCCCGCTGCCATGTGTCATTTCTCGTGGTTTCACTGCAGTGACACAGACCCACTCTTGGCGACAATCACAGTGGCCCAAATTTAATTCATTCCGGAAAACAGGACTCTGGGCCGAGAAGTTCCTGATGACATCTACGCGCGGATGGTGCGTTTCTTGGTTGGAGAGCCGCGTGGGGTCTGCGACATCCCAGCCCCGGGGCCCTGGTGGCACGGCAACGAAGTCCGGAATGCCCACGGCTGCGACTGGAAGAAAGGGGCGTGGTGCGTCCCCCAGCGTGCCCCCCCAGGGCCCGCTGTTCTGTGAAGTGTTGTGGCTGGGCTCACAGGGATTTGAACCGCTTTCCGTGTTTAACGGTCGGCTGTGGCCAGGTCCACCATAACAGTATTTTAGCACCATGAACCTGTCGAAACCAACCTTCCCAATTATTCCCAACGACATTAATAATACCGGATATTACACTAATTGCGTCCAGTTTCTATGCAGACGAGGCCCCGCGGGGCTAATTTTGCCTCCGCAGGGGCAGGCAACTCCGCCGTCACACGGGTTCCGCGAGGAAGCCTTCCTCATTACGCAAGTCTGGGCTGTCAAACTTTTTTTTTTTAAAGGTTAATGGGCCAATCAGTCATCAATTATTTTTGCGGAATCCTAGCAAAGGGTTAAAGGGCTCAAAGCAGCTGCAACTGTTTCACATTTGGAAGTTGTTTTCAACAGGAGGCGGCGGACAAGGATGCATTTTCGGGGAGCGGGTGGAAGTGGGGACGAGACGGACAGACCCATCCACTGGTTCAGGGAGGTTCAGGGAGGGCGGCTGGGTGCTTGTGCCACGAGGAGCCGGACCTTCGTGCCTGGCTGGGGCGGGGGCCCACGGGTGTCTGCGAGAGGTGGTGCGGTGTGTCCCGCGATGGTGTAGAGGCCTTCCTCTTCAGAACCGAGTACTCACCGCATCTGGAGAGGCCGCCGTCCAAGGTCCTCATGGACCCGAGGAGGAGACTGAGCCCAGTCCCCGGGAACTCAAGCCGTGAACTCGGTGCGCGTCTCTGTTCAGCCCAGAATCCCACAGACAGTGCGCTGTGCTCCGTTCTCCAGAAGACCTATTTCTCCATGGCAGGGCCTGCGTGGAACCGCAGAGTCCAGGGACCTGAGTCCATCTCTATGGCGGGAGGGAGGCACCCTAAACAGAGGCGTCCCAGGCCAGTCTCTGGGGCAAGTTCCAGATCCATCGATCC
This sequence comes from Macrotus californicus, assembly GCA_007922815.1. Taxonomy (NCBI): domain Eukaryota; kingdom Metazoa; phylum Chordata; class Mammalia; order Chiroptera; family Phyllostomidae; genus Macrotus; species Macrotus californicus. Next base: position 428,945 of record VMDR010000026.1, read on the forward strand.
TCTCGGGATAGCCTGGACAGGGACTTCAGGCTGGCCTTACATCTGTTGTCTACAGAGTCAAGTGGTCCGTTCAACTCAGTGTGGGTGGCCTGATGCCTGAGATGCCCCTGGTTCCCAAGGGCACCCTCTCTCTTCACCCACTGATGCTTTAGGACACCCACTGACATGCTCGCTTCCATAAGAGCAGAGAGTCCACCTGTTCAGCCCACACACGGTGATGATCCTTGGCCTGTCTGCAGCTGTGTGGGGACGGTATGGCCCGAGGACAGACCCCTGGACGCTGTGTGACTCCGCCGTCCCGCGGGATGGGGGTGGGCTCCCCGCCACGGCTCCTTCCACACAATGTCGCCCTTCGGGTCAGTTCTCTCGGTTCTTTCTCAGAGGAGCGTTTACCAGGGACCTGGGCCTTCCTGAGTGTCTCAGCACCCAGGCCGAGACGGCTTCTCCTAGGGGCGGGAGGCAGCTGCAGACCCGGTAATCGCGCCTCACAGGCTCTGGAGACAGAAGACCGGAGGCGGTGTTCTTGCTGAGGGAACTTGGACTCCACCCACCTTGGGAAAGAGTCAAATTCTTATAAAGTAACGGAGGTTTAAAAATTAGTGCAATACTATACATAAATAGGTCAATTATGTTTCCATCTTGGCATCAGAGATGACTGGCCCGAATGGACAAGAAAAGCAAGAGGACGTATTTTTGTTTGTTTTCTGTGCTTGTGTGTGTGTCTCTCCAATCAGCTCGGTTTCTCTTGTCCTTCTCCAGTCCTGATGCCCACACTGCGGACCAGGCAACGCCTCAGACCCGGGCACACGGCCTGTCTCCAGAATGTGCTATTTGTCCTGCGGAAAACTGCCTGACTTGTCAAAGCCCCAATTCCCCATCATCACATGGCACCTGCTGGGCAGGCACCGGGCAGCTTCGATGAGGACGTGGTCCAGGGGCTGGGGCAGCGTGGGTGCCGGGGAGAAAGGGCTTTGGAGCCAGAGCTCAGGGTCCACTCTTGGTCCTGCCCGCCCTCACCAACCCGAGGCCCCGAGCCCGTCCTGTGACGTTGGACCTGACCTCTCCAGATCTGGAAGAGGGGGTGTGGACGTCCCCACCCCACCGCTGAGCCGAGGACCACACTGGTGAGTGGACAGGCCTGACTCGCAGCGCGTGCCCTCCCTTTATGTTGTGAAACTGGGGCTCCGACTCTCTCCCATTCGTATTTTGGTATTTGGTGGGCACTTCGTGGACCACTTTAAACACTGCTCCATCGGGGGGCGGGAGTGGGGGGGCCACGCAGTGCTCCACTCGAGGTCTTGGGTCACAGCAGAAGTTCGAAGCTCTCAGGATGCAAGCTCTCAAAAAGAATCATTTTACAGCCCTGGCTGGTGTAGCTCAGTGGATCGAGCGCGGGCTGCGAACCAAGGGGTCGCCAGTTCGATTCCCAGTCAGGACACATGCCTGGGTGTCGGGCCAGGTTCCCAGTAGGGAGCGTGTGAGGGGCAACCACACATCGATGTTTCTCTCCCTCTCTTTCTCCTTCCCTTCCCCTCTCTCTAAAAATAAATAAGTAAAATCTTAAAAAAAAATTTTTACAGACAGAATGCGTGGTGACGTCCATCCAAGGGCTGGCAATCAGAAAGGCATTCTGATAGTTTCTGCGATTACATGAATTCAGTAATGAACTATTAAAAGCCGTGTGAAATGGGATTGTGTGTGCACAAGACATTAATCTTAAACCCAGAGCGAATGAAGAATGAGCGTGTTGCTTATTTGAAGATTCATAAATGTGACTGAACCCTGAACGGACATGAAAGAAAATGTGAGGGGGAATCGGCTTTGGGGCGGGTCATCTCTCATTCCACTGTCCCCGGGACTGCCTTTGGTAGCTGTTGGCAATCGACGGGAAGACCTCGAGTTTGCAGGTTTCGGGGGGCAGCTCTCGTCACCATCCCTCCCCACCCGGGGTGCCAGGCAGGGTGGACGCAGTGGGCTCCCTGACCAGGCAAGGCAGTGAAGGCCCCGCTTCTGAGCATCTTGCGCTCGGGGCGAGCTTCAGCCCACCGGCATCTCGGGGCGAGCCCCATCCGCAAGTCTTGGGGGGACGCCTGCCTCCATCCTGCCCCGCCCCGCCCCGCGTGCCACGACACAGGTGTCTAAGGCCGGAAGTCGGTGACCAAATGTGTCGTGACAAACGCGCACACGCACAAAAGGAAGCGCATGTGATGCTGGGAAGCTAACGTTAAAAAGGAGAGGAGTCAGTGCCCTTTACATTCCACAGACACGATGCTGAGTGGGGCTGGCTCCGAAACTGTCGCTTTTGTCTCCCATCTCATCTCCCGTGAGCGAATGCTCTGCGAGAAGGTACCGGAGCGTCGGGCTCCATCCCTCCCTTAGCAGAAGACGCTTCCCCTCGAGGAATGAAAAAAGCTTACGTTGGAAATATCGGCCTTCCCCAAGGCAGCAGGAAAGCGTACTTTTGTTTTCCAGACTCATTTGTTTTCCTGGCCGAGGGCAGGGCGCTCCGCAGTGAGCCGGAGGCCGGGGTGGTTGGGAAAGGCAGGAAGAGGGCGGCGGCGTAAATCAGCGAAGGTTAATGGCTGGGGTGTGGGGAGAGGGGCTTGTTTACAGAAACACCAGGCAATTTAAAATTTACAAGAGATTTAATGCCACCGCTTGGCAATCGCTAAAATCAACAGCCCAGAAAACGGTGACATTAAGAAAAATATTACAGTTATAATCACCCCCAAATAAGTCAATTAGTGTTGGGTGCGAGCTGGCGGCTACTCGACCCACTTGGCTGGCAGTTAAGTGAAAAAACAAAGCGTCCCTGCTTCTCCGCGGTCCCGGCTCGCGACCTGCTTTGCATCGCGCTCCGTGCGCAGCCTCCTCCAGGGGCTCGGCCGGTGGCGCTCCTCTCCCCTTTGCCTGGCGTCAAAATAATCCTGACCTTTGACATTTGTCATCAGAAAAAAGGCAATTTATAATTGTGTTGTTCAAATGAAGGTGGGGGAAACTCAATCTGCCATTATACAAAAGCGGTGACGGCTGTCTCCGCCAAAAAGAAGCAACGCGAGTCAATTTGTGAACTTCGGCACCAGACGACCTTTAGAAACACGACAATATACCGAATTTACAAGCAAGAGCAGCCCATGCAAATGACCCGGGCCGGCTGCCTCTGGATCGGAGCCGCATGGAGCATTATGGAGAATGCGTCCGCAAAACAAATTAAGACTGTTACTTAAATGTCACGGCACACTATTGTATTTGGCTACAGATCATTACACCTGATACTAACACTTTTAAAAACTGTAATAACTTGGGAAATATTACATTGAGTGCCCACATGTATAAAGCAAAAGAAAAAAAAAAGAGGAGAAAATGGGTTTCTGAAGTAATTTAAACATCACCAGTCTACGACTGGAGGGAAAGGTCAAGATTTAAGTAAGCTGAAAGGAACATGAATGGTGAGCTGAGACACACAAACAGGACGTGGAGGGACCACGGGGCGGGGCTGCAAACACAACGGGAGTGCATGCAGCTTGGGGCTGCATTTCCACGTCTGCACGGGCGGGGGCGCTGGCGGGCCGGGGGGAGGGGCGGCGGTGTTACCTTCAGTGTTGGTGCTGCTGCTGCTGTATATATTTCGCAGGCTACCAACACGGTTTAGTTTCCATGCTTTGCGTTTGGCTGCATCCCGAGAGCAGAAAGGGGAGAGGGGGGAAAAGAGAGAAAACAAAAGGAGAAGAAATCAAATGAAAAGGGGAGAAAAGAAATGTCAAAGTAGCATGTGACGTCACCTCCATCAGTTCCCGAGAGGCAGTGGGTGCCAGTGGGTCCCCGCCGGCCTCTGCTCCCCCCACCCCCCGCCCGCCCCCTCACCGTCGGTGGCACAGGGACCTTGGGCAGGACGACTCAGGCAGGGTGGAGGCGTGCCCACCAGTGTTATTAGCTTTGTGCAAAATCGAACAGACGCCCCGGCAAGGAGGCGCATGCATCCCTGTCCCCCTGCTGGGTTTTCCACATGGCTACTCCAAACCGTGCAAAGCTGGCCTTTTCCTTGGGGGCTGGTGGCATCTTTTGAAGGAGCTATGGTGTCAGGAGCCATAAGCCCTTTGGTTTGGCAAAATCGGGCAGCAGGACAAAGCAAGAGACCCCGGCAATGGGCAGCCCCTGGGTGTGCTGCGGAACGGAGGCCTTCACACCCAGGGCTGCTACAAGACGAAGATGGGTTGCCCCCCGGCATATCTGGACCTGGACAGTAACCTGCATCAGCAGAAGTCTGCTACCATCTGGCGGCTGCTGAAGGGCGGCGCCCCTTCTTACAGGGCTGTAGGAGGCTCTGGGTGGGGCTCCGAGGACCCCAAAGAGCACACAGGCCTCCTGAAGCAATCAGCTCACTGAAGGTATCAGAAAGAAAAACCCAATGCCAAGTTACCCACAGAGGACACCCAGGTGCAGACATCAAATGCAGAACCAACTTAACACGGGCAGAGCCCATCCACCCCCACACGGTGTGCAGTGACCGGCCACGGTTAGACAGGCCCCATGTCCCCAACACACATCAGTCCCCATCGTCCCAGCCACCCTTGGGCTTGGCGCACGATCGGTGGAGGGCCCTGACCAGATGAGCTGTCTCTCTGAACATCCATGGCCGGGAGGAGAACCAGTCAGGCCTCCCACTGGGCTCACTTTGGATAATGGTCCCTCCGGTGCAGGCAAGGCGCGCTCACCTCGGGAGGCAGGTGCGTGCCCTTCTGCAGGAGTGTCTGGAGCTCACAGCACAGAGACAAGGTCTGCGGTGGCCAGTGGTCAGCTCCGACACCGACCCACTCCTGACGCGGGACATGCTGGCTGTGCCTGCCTGCTGTGGGCTCTGAGACCAAACACTCGGCCTCGAAGAGTGTGGGGTGTGCTCTGCCACCTTCAAAGACCGGGGTGAGGGCCGGGTGTCAGCGAACAGTGCCGCTGCCGCTGCCGCGAATCTGCAGCCCTCGGGCACACTGCATTTCTGTGCAGTGACAACATCACATGCACACACGAAAGGCAGACACTGAGGGCGGCCAATGCAATTCTGCCGCGGTGCAGTGCCGTGTTTTCAGGAGGCAGACTCTATGACGGTGAAAGAAAGGCCTAGCTACCATTTACTCGTCACCTGACTTAAAGAGAAAAAGCGAAGCTTTAACTAAACACCTAAGGATCACTTTGTAGCTTGGAAGCTACCAATAGTAAGAAATGCAACCTGTAAACCAGCAGGCGTCAAAGTTCAGTGACAGAAACCCTTCTGCAGTGTGCAGGTCTGAGCTTGATCTTTCATGGGTGGGGACGTGTCCCCTCATCTCTGCGTCCTCGAGGTACTTATCAGGTGCCTGTCCCGGGTAACAGCACACCTGGGAAAGGGGGCTTCGGGTGCCCCCCAGTACAAACGTCAGACCTTAGAGACAGGGAACCAAACTCGTCCATTTCGAATGTTTCTTTTAGAGACAGAGGCTCAGTGAACCAGCACCAGGCTCCTCTGGTGTGACCAGTGTGTTCACTGACTGAAGGATGTGCTTGGTCATTTCGGTGGCTGCCGCCCTGGCACGTGGGCCCACAATTCACTCGTTCTGGAAAGCAGCAGCTACAGAGCCGCTGCGTGCCTCACCTGGAGCTCTCCTCAGTGCAACATTTACATATAAATAGGCGGAACGGAGGCCTGGCCCTCTGAAGGGGGAGCTCCGAGGGCAAACCTTTCTGGCCTGCGTCCTGCCTCCCATTTCTCACACTCCCATCTCCCGCTACTGTGTGGATGTCTATGCAGGAAGTGGACTCGCAGCCTGGTTTTCTATTAACCTATTGATGAAATAATCAATTTCAACGTGTAAAACGTCATGCCTTTTTCTTCTCCTCAAATGGATGTTTTCTGGCTGATGCCAGGTCCTGATCCATGCATCTGTCTCCTGGGGCATTGACTGCTCCGCGTCCACCTATTCAGAAGCTTCAACAGGGAAGTACAACCACACGGCCATCGATAAAATCTCAGGTTACGGGCACTGTGGCTGCCCGGATTCGCCTCGAAGGGAAATGGAGGGGGCACTGCACTGAAAGGGCTCGGAGCTCCAACCCCAAGCTGGCCCTCAGGCCTTTGCACCAGGCAGAGATTCTCAAGGACTTCATGTGGGCTAGCTCGAGAGACTACATTTTTCTGGCTCATCTTTGTTTTTGTTAAGAAATTTAGTTTTTTAGGAAAAAGATTTTTGGAAAATAGTTCCTTCCATTTAAACACTGGCTAACTTATTTTGATTTTTTCACTGTTATTTCTCACAAGGACTATTATTTTATTTCATTTTTTTAAAAAGCCCTCATCCCAGGATATGTTTATTGATTTTAGAGAGAGAGGAGGGGGATGGCAGGGGGAAACAGAGACACAGAGAGAGAGAGAGGGAGGAAGAAACACTGACTGGTTACCTCCCGTACCAGGGATCGAACCCCCAACCTTCTGGTGTGCAGCCCATGCTCCAAGCAACTGGCCGACCAGGGCACAAACAGCCATTTTAACAGGAAGGGCACCTGTTGCCGGACGAAGAGGCAGCAGGGTGCGAGCACGGAACCCACTGGCTAAGTGGCAGTCTCCCGGGCACGCCGGTGCCAGTTGCAGTGCCTGCCGTGGCTCTGCATGGCCTCAGGCGTTTGAGAACACACGGGCAAGTCACAATGGACATAAACCCCACAGCACATGGCTTCAGACCTGGTGCCAACTGCCTGTCGGCCCGAACACAGACGGTGAGACCCGTCTGCCCTCACTTAGGCCTGCAAGTTGCCTGGAACCCTCTGAGCCCCAGTCTGGGCTGGCAGGAACGTCAGCAGGGCCTGGGGAAGGGAAGTCACCAACAGGACAGCGCTCTCCCTGTAACAGCACCAGAATGGGCCCAATGTACTTGGTGGGAGACAAGCCTGCTACACGGTAAATGGTGGCCCGAGGGACGGCTGATGGCGGAGACAAGCACACAGAAGGGTGTGACTTTCGTCATCACACTGGCTGGAACGGCCCTGGGGTAACACTGGTGTTGCTAACTCACCCTTGAGACGCAGATAGCACTGACACACGCCCGCTGAAGGCACTGTCGGCAAGCCGTGACCCACAGAGAGGAAACGGGACGTGACCGGGTACCTCTGGCACCCAAGTACTAATGGGGACGGGAGGACCTGCACATGAACTCGGGATGTTGCGTGATGCAGCCCCTTCCCAAAAGCAGCCTGCTGATGCCCACATTCGAGGACTGGCGCTTTTCTGGCACTGGTCCCCCAGCTTGTCCGGTCTCAAGAGCTGCCCATCCTGAGCCCCATGCCGAAGCAGCAGGGCTGGGGTGGGCTCTAACTCACAGGGCGTTCCTTCAAGGAGCCTGGGAGTGGCTAGCGCGGACCCCTGTGCCCGCCCGCCTGCCAGGATGACCGAACGAGGTGCGGTGTAACCCACTCACACCCTCGTAATCACTAACAGCCCCAGGCTTCTCACAGGAGACCGGAGAGGGCAAGGAAGAACGCGCAGGTGATGGCTTTGTGCTAAGGCAGAGTAGCTGGAATCACTTAGAGGTAACGACCCCCAATTATCACACAGTGCCTAATTTTGTGGAAGCTACAGCTTTTCATGTGAGTTCACACGACGCTCACAAACGACTGAAAATTTTATTTTAAAGGAAAATATCTGTTTTCTTTCTCTAAGCAAAATATTTTTTTTCTTCCTACGGCATGTGAGTGAGGACTAATCACAGACCAGATTGCCGACACAAGACCCTTCTGGCCCTCTCTAACTGGAGTAAAAATAGTCCTCGGTCGGCTGGCATGCCCACTCAAGCAGGATTTCGTCCCGAAACTCTTCCTCTGTCACTGCCCCGAAGACCGCAGACACACATTCCCGTCCTCTCTGGTCTCCTGACAGCGCTCTTCATTGATTAGGTGAATATTCTTCAGACGGCTGATTAAACAGTGACACAGCTGTGAGCTGCCCCTGCCCTCTGAGCCCTGCTGATGCTCCAGGGTGCATGAACCGCATCACCGGTGAGCCCCGACCAGGCGGGCAAGGGGAGGCTCTGCAGTCCCCAGAAGCAATGCAGACGGAGAACGAACAGGGCCTTTTTTACCTCCGAGGAGGAGGGGGCTAGGTGGAAAGGGTGTGCCACTTACTTCTAAGGATGTCTTGCCTGAGAACGAAACAAATACCCTCCCTCCCGCATTCATTCAGGAGGGTGCACACCTGCACCTCCTAGAGCAGCCAGGCTCTCACGTGGTCAGACGGCACAACCCTGCCCCACATGAGATGTGCAGCTACTTGTCTTTAAAGGTGCCGCCGGTAAGTGCCGCTTGTGCGGAGAGGGGGGCCTGTGCTCTCGGAGCACTTCAGACCCACGCTGACACCAGGGCACTTACGCAGCCCGCCCCCCAGGGACCGTCACAGACGGGACAGATTCCACCGCGGTTTTCTGTCCCTTCGGCGTCGTGCAGCTGGGAGTGCCCTGATCTTTGTCGGGGCGATTTCGTCGTGAGGTTCGAGATTGGGGATTTCCTCTGTGCGGCCATGGGCACGGTCACTTCTCGACAGGACTGGGCTGGTGGTCTGTCCTCTGAAAAGGCGGGGGCTTTCTGCCGAGATGCAGCCCTGGATGTTCTCAATGGGGTGAACTCCCTCTTTCGACCTCGCAGGGGCTTCCCGGAGGCTGCGGCCAGAGGAGCGAGGCGGGAACATCCATGAACAGGGCCTCTGGGGGGATTAAACAGAACCCGAGGCCCAGCAAGTAGGGGATGTGTGTTTGGGAAGCAGAACAACCTGGTCGTTACCAGTTTCCAGCAGGACTAGTGTCCTTTTCATAATTCAAGGTCAAAGAAGGCAGGAAAAACAGTATTTAACAAAGAAGAACTCTGAAATAATTAACTGGCCCTTAAATACAAAATTTTGATTTGATTTCTAGTAACTCATGCTGGCTTTCTTTACAGCAAATGCGATTTCCATGTGGGCGACTTCTTTCAATGCTCTTGGACTGGTGAACTGCTGGGGCTTCAACACGGTGGGCTGATGCAGACCCTCCCAGAAGATACCACCAAGCCCGGCGGACAGCGGAGTGCAAACGGGGTGAGCACTCCAGGACACGCCATAAAACCAGAAGTTCCAATCAGGTAGAGAGTGGGGTTTCCTTTCGGCCTAGAACCCTACTGAGAGCAGAGCGGGGGTCCACATGCTCCCAGAATTAACTGGGCATTTCGTTCTGACCCCAAGAGTGTACACCTTTCAGCGGGGACTGAGAAGTGACTTGGGCCGAGAGTGCCCTTCAACGCGAATCTGTCTCGCAGGCTTTCAGCTCGGCTGGTTCTCAGGCACGGGCTGGAAACGCATCAGGAAGGAGCGGACACTTCTCCCCTTGTCTGCATGGAGTTGCCGTTCATTCTGGGAAGGGAGAGCTTGCTCAGGGGGTGGCTCATCAGGAAACTGAAACTGGGTTCCCTGGCCTCCGGGCGTCCTTGTCTTGTGGCTGTAGGACGAGCGTGACAACAGACCCTGACTGCAGGGTGGACGCTGGGTTCCCAGCACTGTGAGGAGTGCTCCAGTTATTTTTAGGTCCCGTGCGCTCCAGTCACTGCACGCTGCCGTTCAAACAAGAAACAAAGGGCAAATCAAGTCCTCACGCACGGAAAGGGAAGGGTCGGGGGAGGCTGCTCTCGCGCGTTTCCCGTCCTGGGCCGGCCGGGCGGGCGCGGTAACCACCACGGGCCTCCCGAGGCAGAAATGAGTGATAATGGGGAACATTTGCCTCTTTCTTCTCGGTTTTCTCCAACAGAATACATTACAAGCTTTTGTAGGAGTTTTTTTTAAACACAAAATCTTTCTCAATGATTCCAGAAAAAAATAGATTTTTAATAAAACTTCAAGTTGTGCTATCATATTTCAAAGGCGATGGCCAGTCACAGCAACTCATCAAAGGCACAATTATTCTGCGGCTGCCGCCCGCGCCCCTGGCTGGGCTGTAATTGAGGGGCTGTGATCACTGGACCACCAGCCGCAGCCACGGCAGACCCGGTGTTTCATCTGCCGTCTCTGGGGCCGACTTCCTACCCCCCAAGCCCCAGGGAAACGATACACTTCAGGGCTAGTCAGTCATCCACGGCCCCTCCCGCGTGGCCACCTGAACCTGAGAAGGCTCCTGGAGCCGCCTCCCCGAGACATTTTTAACCCTCGCGTTTAGGAAGGACCTGACCGGACCCTCCCAGGAGTGTTCTGATCTGGGGCTCGGGCAGACACGTGGCCCGTGTTCAGACAGCCACGCGCACAGATCGGAGCGGCGAGCGCGAGGGTGCGCAACGGCCGCTGCCTCCCGCTGCCGTGGAGGGGCGTCCCTTCGCACACTCACGGTGTCTCCCCGCACAGCTGCCGCGGCGCTCAGGGCCCAACTTTTCGGCACGCTCTGTGGTGCTGTCCACCGACAAACGAAGTTGCTGTCACCCAGGAGGGACGGGAAGGGCGGTGCAAGAACGCACGCAACAAAATGACGACAGACGTCTCCTTTCTTTAAAAATAACCTGAATACCCCGACGTTATTCGGCTGCAAGCCAGAACACGGGAGAGACTGTTGCGATATTCTTGCAACAGCCAAGGTAGTTTCACATTGGTTCAGTATTAAGCCTCGCCAATTTGTTTTGAAGCTTCTCTCCACATGCACATGTGATCATCACACTTGCAAGCGAGGCGGGTCAGAGGCCTGCACTGCTCCTGGGTGCAAGGTGTCACATCACCATAGTTTCCCAAACTGCCCCTTGGAACAGCTGCACGTGGGGTCAGCGTGCCAAAGTTGTGGCTGTTTCTTACGCTTAGACACTGAGCTATTTCCGATTTCATGCTATTAAAAATACTACACTGTATCCAACCTAATGTAGGTCTGGACGGTTACACGTGCAAACATTTACAGGAGTGTATGCACACACGTCTGTACACACATACACGTATTTCCTGCCTCTGCAACGTCTGCTGAGGGGCCAAGGAGCGATGGTGCCCCAGGGGCGGTGCGCGACCCTGGCCCCTGCGTCTTGGTTCCTCACACCGCTGTCCAGTAAGAAGCAGCAGGCCTCCTCGGAGAACTGGCTGACCCCAGGACTGACGCACGAAACGCACAGGACGAGCCTGGAGCGTCCTGCGGCCCAGAGAGTGAGGAAGCGCTAGGTCACACACACACAAGCCACGTTGACGGGCGCGACAAGAAGGCACAGGACCCACAGGAAAGAGCTCCCAGCAGCCGAGGCTGGGGCAGTTTGAGCAAGAAAGTGAAGCACAAAAGGAACTTCCGAGGGTCCACACTGCTGTGAATAAATGACTGAGGAAACTCACGAGTGGGCAGGAGGGACATCACCCATGTGATGTGGACAGCCACCCTACAGAGCAGGGCGGAGCTGCCGGCTTCCTAGTGCGTGCTGTGCAGACCCGTCCCTGAGAGGCCATGGGGGGTGGGGAGAGGAGGGGAGGGAGAGGCAGCAACTTCCTGGAGGAGACACCTGCCAGCCTGGACTTGAGCCAGGTGGTCAAGGTCACCTTGGCAGTGGACATGCCCTTGAGAGGATGGGGTGACACTGGCACCTCCTCTCCAGTCTTCCTCTCAGTTGCCCGGACCCCAGAGCAACCCTTAGAAAAACAGCCGCCCAAGTCCAGGAGAGGTGCTCCACATCGTACATCCGACCGGAACTCCTCAAAGTGGCCACGGTCGTGAAAAACGAGGTCTGAGGTAATGCCCCCCCTCCCCCCAAGGGAGCCCAAGGAGATGTGACACCTGAATGCGTGGTGGCTCCAGGACGGGCCCTGGAATAGACAGAGAGGACATTAGGGGAGAACTAGGGAAATCCCAGCCACGCAGACTTCAGCTAGCATCCGTGCATCAACCTCGGTTCATGGGCTGCTGGAAACAGACTGCACTGATAAAAGATGTGAAACGTGGCGGGCACTGTTCACGCGCACGTGTGTGTACGTGAGGGCGGATGGAGTTATCTGTGCAATGTCCTCTGCGTTTTTATGTCTCAAACCTTTCAAGGAAATAAAATCTACTAAAGTGCTATCGTACACACCTTTGGGCAGGAATGTATCTCCCCCCCGGCCTAGTCATTCTAATTGTTTCCTTAACTGAGACGCCAGGGGCACCGCTGCTGAATCAAGAGGCCTGGAAGAGAAGCGGGGTGGACGGCCATCTCGCCACACGTAGCGTCCACGCTACCGATCAAGTCACCTGTCACAAGTGAAAAGACGGCCTGCAACCTCCATGCAGCATAAAGAGCGTGTCCTGTTTCGGCTGCTGGAACTCTTCAGTGACTGTGACGCTCAGGCTGGCTGGCCGCCGTGCCACGCTGCACTGGCTGACAAGCCCGTGGTTTTTCCCGTAAAATAAAAGCCACATTTTCCACGTTTACCAGTAACTTTACTGACTTGGCTATTTGAGTGTGTGGGCTCCTCCCACGTGGTAGAACGTTGACTGTTCTCAATTCAGGCCTCGACTGGATCGCTGTCAGCTTCAGCTGGTCTTCCCGACCGTGGAGCATCGTCCAGAGAGGCATCTCCAGCGCGAAACTTCGCAGACTGCTTCTGACACGTTCGATCGGTCACAGCCCCTTCTCCACACACGGCACAAATCTTTTTATATGTTTCAGTTGTGTTTTTACCTTTCTTGAGATAATAAAGCATAATACGATGAGAATGTTGCCTATGTTTTTATACCCTCAACATTACAACGGCAGCGCAGAAATGCACCCATTTCGGTAAGATTTTTAAACACACGCATGCTGCCAGGACAGCTGTCACAGCACCATCTAACAAAGCTGTTTCGAAGGACATTCAAGACCGCGGGGCACCACAAGAGCCGTCGTAGGAAAAACCTCAATGGACTTCCTGGCCGGCCCGACAGCGCACGGCTGGGACGGTGAGCTTCACGGCACGTTTGCTGACCTTGTTCCCCAGAGGAGGGAGAGCCCCTGTGGCAGGCCCTCAGGACACCGTGCCATCTCCCTGCCTTTCATTTGGGGTTGCTGACCCTGAAATTACATTTTTCCTGTAGCGGATTCCAGTGTACAGGGACCAAAAGGTACCATGTTCGAACAATTTCCCAGCTAACCTCCGGGATCGGCTTTTAGGAGTTGCAAAATGAGCTTTGGTCCATTGAGAAAAAACTGCATGCACTCACGTTGGCTTTAGATCTCAGCTTCTAATCAGCACCATAAAAACCACCTTTTCAATAAAAGTGACAGAGTCATGCAGAGCTGGCTTTGTGACATTCACAGAGACGCATCTGCAGAGACTTAGTGGCTCTGGGAAGCTTTGGACGCGGGAGCGACCTCGGGACTCTCAGGTGCTGCAGTCAGGAGACACCGTGAGCACCCTCCCTTAAACGGGAAAGGACCGGGGGAAGGTCATGTACAGAAACAAGCCGGTAACTCCAGGTGCACCAGGAGACACTGGCCACAGTAGACACTCGCTGGGCACCCGAGGCGCCCACTGGCTATACTCTCCCCAAAGCCCTTTTCTTAGATAAACCCCCAAATACGCGGGGGGAGAGGAAACATCACACCGACTCGCTCCACAGACACACCGAGTTCGCGGCCTGGTGGTCCCGAGGGTTTCGGCCATGACTTTCATGAATGGACACGGAACACACGAGTCTGCATCCCACAGGCATTGTTTGGGCTCTCTTAAAAATTTCTCTGGGGGGCGGATGATCTTTTCTAATATGCAGGACATGCAAGATGCTGCGATAAAGTATCAGGACAGCGCGAACTGTCCCCTTTGTGGACATGTGGCCGCAGGGGGTTGGGAGCTGGATTCTGGGGGGTCGATGACCGAATCTGACCAGAGTGGTGAGTGCCCACGATGCCGTCCTCCCGGCGATCCCTGGTGCAAGGTGAGCTCAGTGAGGGGTGGGAAGAGCCGGTGCCCCAACATCAACACTGCCCGCCCGACACTGCACAGGTGGCCTGGGGGGGGGGGGGACGCAGGACTCAGTGTCACGGCTCCTTGTGTCACCACCATCCCAGAGCTGCCACGAGCTGTGAAGCAGACAATGCACCAAGAGGGGGACCGAGTCCAGGCCTCCCCATGCGCCGGCGCCCTCCCCTGACTGCCGGAGATCCCAACCACATGAAGCGAACAGAGCCACGGAGAGAACGCCTCGGTGAGCGCGGAAGACACGGGGGAGGAAATAGCGCTCCAAGGTGTTATCTGAACGCCTCAACTATGCATTCCTGTGTTCGCGCTGTGGCCTCGTCCTGCTCCTTCTGGCCAGCAACGTGCCGGAATAGCTGGGAGCAGAGCAGGTGTCTCGTGGTGGACTCTAGAACCAGCCCCTCCCACCCCCGCACACACAGATGACCTTTCCAGGAGGCACAGCCACTCAAAGAGATAAACCTGACCTGACAGCATGTTACATTCAAGGTAAGAAATGGCGTAAGTTGAGGGAAATGCTGTTAGGAAGGAGATTTCTGTCACTTCTGAAGTTCAGGTACTTCATGAAATCTGGCCATTCAAGTGGCTCGGGGGGGCCGTCCGCCCGTGCGTCCCTCCTCGTCCACGTCGGAACGGACGTGGGACAGACCGGCCAGGAGGATGCAGTGAGTTCCTTCCTCAAAGGCCAAGAGCCTCTGACGAAGGGCGGCAGACGAAACACTTTTTGTCCATGAGCCCCTAACAGCAGCCTCCGGGGTGGCAGCCGTGACCCTGCTTGTCACCGTCTTTTCTGTCACTGAACCGGGCCTTGCAGCAGCCGACAAACACATGCACCAAGAACGAGGGGGTGAAGGTGGCAGAGAGGCACCCCGACAGGACACGCTGAACAGGGCAGGCAGACCAGCACCTTCCGTGTGGGCGGACTGCGGCTTTTTCAGACGGCAGGTCTTCATTGTATGCTACCCTGGGGACTGGTGGCATTGGGGAAGCCGGGCCCCTTCTTGAGCCACGCACCGCACACCTTCACAGGGGTCAGCACCGAGCAGCTGCCCGCCGCCGCGCGCCGTGGGCCCCGTGCTGGCACGGGAGCCGCGGGGACTTGAGCCTCGGGACGGGGCGGAGAACACGGAGGGTCGACCCGTGCGGGAGTGTCTCTGAAAGGAGCAGGAGCGAGACTCGACACGATTTCTAGAGCTATCCTATTTCAAAAGTCTTCCTTAAAGGCGACGTACACGTCCGTGTGCACACATGCTCACACACGTGCACACACGCGTCCTCTCCACCCCTGGCCACACGGAGCTCTGCTAGAATAATCGCAGAGGGTCCCCATGATACATGGCTGAACTCGGTGATACTTTTTCTTCTCCTGCTTTTGGCTAGTGACAGAACCCTATTTTACGATAAACTACACTTGGAG
The DNA here is from genome assembly GCA_007922815.1 of Macrotus californicus. Lineage (NCBI taxonomy): Eukaryota > Metazoa > Chordata > Mammalia > Chiroptera > Phyllostomidae > Macrotus > Macrotus californicus. Next base: position 444,283 of record VMDR010000026.1, read on the forward strand.
GAAAAAGTTAAACAAAACTGGCAAAGCTCTCTCTCGGTGGCTCCTAACTTTCTCTTAAACCGCAGGCCGCGAGGGATGACCATGATTCGACAACATTCTGCCATGACTCTGCTTCCCGCCCCTCCCAGGATCGGCCCACGCTCGCTTCCGTCCACGCAGACGACCCCTGGACTGGGCCTGGTGGCCCACAGGCCGGAGCAGTGGCTCCGTCCCCTTTCCTTCTTCCGATCAACAGCTTCATGGCTCCAGCACTGGCCTGCGCTGGCCTCACCGCACTGGCGCGCGTGAGAACAGCGCCACGCCTCTCGTCAACGTGACTGGTGTTGGTGTTAAAAGGGCACAGGTTGCAGCGATATTCATGATCGCCGAGCTATGGAAGCGCCCCTGTGACCATCAACAGATGCACCAATAAAAAAGCTGGGGCGCGTGCACGCAGTGGAATATTACTTGGCCAAGAAAAAGAAGGGAGTCTTGCCATTTGCGACAGCATGGATGGACCTGGAGGGTAGGATGCTAAGTGAAATGAGCCAGACAGAAAAAGACGAGCACCATGTGATCTCACTCATGTGTGGAATCTAATGAACAAAACAAAGAGAAGAGAAAGACCATAGACACAAAGAACAGACTGAGGGTTGCCAGAGGGGAGGGGCCTGGGGGGCTGGGTGGTCAAGGCAGAGGAACGGAGGGGTGCAGATCGGCCGTCACAAAACAGTCACGAGGATATGACACGCAGCACAGGGAATGTAACGACTGTGTAGGGTACCAGGTGGGTCCTAGGCTAACGAGGGGGATCGGTTTGTAAATTACGTAAACGTCTGACCACTATGCTGTACACCTGAAATGAACGTAGAAGAACACTGAATGTCAATGGCAATTAAAGCATGAAAAAATAAAGAGCAGAATCTACTAAAGGCCCAGTGGGAGCGGAAGAGAAAAGCCCGCCAATCTCACAGCCGCAGCGGAGACGAACGGCCACAGCGCAACCTTGAACAGCTGGGAGACGCACGTCGGACGCTCGCCCGCACCTGCCGAGCAGCAGCGGCCAGTGTGCCGGCCGGGCGGGCGTGCGGGCACCAGAGGCGCCTGTGGCTTGGGAGCCGGAGCGGGTGGCTGCCCGGCTGCAGCAGCGCCGGCCGGTGGCTCTGGGGGAACAAAGGACGTCGCTGCTGTTAATCGCTCATCGAATAATGAAACTGACAGAGCTGATAAAAGGCTTCAATCTTGAGGGAAGTGACTGATCGCTTTTCGGTGTATTGGCACTGCCATTTGTGTGACAAACGGCCGCGAGGCCCCCCGTTAATCTCTGCACACCCCTAAGCCTGGTGGCGGCCCTGGCTGGTGCACCCAGGGAATCGGGGACAGCTAATAACGCCAGTGTGGAGCCATGCCGGCGGAACGCCGGCCTTTTATCAAGGCTGATCGCCGAATCAATTTGCACGATGGATTTTTTGGGCGATGGGCAAGGCAGACACGCGGTACGGAGCGAAAGAGGGAGGCCCGACAACAATGAAGACGGATAAGGCCCGGCTGGGAGAGCGCGGTCTGCACAGAGAAACGGGGTCCTCGGTGGGACGGAAGCACGGGCAACGTCCGAGGGGCTCTGCAGAGCTGGGAGGCTTCTTGGGCGTGACGTCAGGTCTGCAGCGTCCAGGCAGCCCGTCAAGGTCGTCTGTCATCCGACCGTGCGTGGCTGCGGTGCGGGCAGACCTGCCTTCCTCCTGGGACGCCCACTGGGCGTACTACTTCTTTCAGCAGAGTTTCCTCTTTCTGTCCCTGTGGGAGGGTCGCGGGGAGTGAATGAAAGGTGTGATTTGTAAGTGACACTGCAAACATCACAGGTGTTTCTATGGGACTAGATGTTGGCTGTTACTCTAGGTTTGGGTAAAAATCCAGTCAGTTCAACCTGCTCTTCCCCTGAGAAATTCGAGTACCGTGGAAGCCAATGCAACTCTGCCTCTGAGCCCTCGGCTCCGGCTCCCGGCGCCCGCGTCGACAGACTGGGGGAAGTCGGGGGTTAGGTGAGATAGGGCACAGAAGGCAATTAACATAGAGTCGGCAGAGAGTGAGTAATAAATGCCAGTGATGATGATGATGATGATGATTTGTCAACTTCCAAAACAGAAAGGAACAAGCCTCGGTTCACATCGCTGTCCTATCAGTGGGCACATCCAGGACAGAACTCCAGTCACGTGAAAGGAAGCGACTCCGAGGTGTCTGCTGTGAACTACTGGGTTGGCCCAAAGGTCCGTGTGGCTTTTTCCGTGCGATGGCTCTAGTGGCACTGAGCTGTCTTTGACTCCACGCGGAGCAGTTTGGTTAGACTGTATTGTGACAACCGTCATAACCGCGTGCACTTAAAGAAACACAAACAACGGGTGAGTTTTTGGGCAGCTGTTTCAATGTTGAAGACGGAAGAAATGCAACGGTTTCATTATATCACATTTTACTACTTCAAGAAAGGTAAAAATGTGACTCAAACTCAAAACCAGATTTGTGCGGTGCCTGGAGAAGGTGCTGTGACTGACCAGACGTGTCAGGAGTGATTTGTGAAGTTTCTTGGCACTATTGACATCCTGACCAAATAGTTCTGCACTGGGGGCTGTCTCCTGCACGGGAAGGTGTTAGGCAGCACCCCTGAACGCTGCCCACTGGAAGCCCATAGTGCGGGGGTGTCACACTCATTGTCACCGGGGGCCACATCAGCCTCACGGCTGCCTTCCAAGGGCCGAATGTAACTTTAGGACTGTGTAAATATAACTACTCCTTAACAGTTAAGCAAGAGCTCGGCGCTGCCGTTGGGTAGAAACAAGGTGCTGGGCCAGAAAAAACAAGCTGGAGGGCTGGACTCAGCGCACGGGCCTTGTGTCTGCCACCTGTGCCCTAGCGGGAGCTAGCTGACATGCTCAGGATGCCCAGATCAATAATGCTATTGGTGAATATGAAAAACGTGTCCTTTATCTTATGGGAAAAACTGAATGGACTGTTTGGCCAGCCCAATACACTCTCTCTGCTGGGTGTTACTGCCCAGCATGAAAAGCCAGGCCACGCTGCGAAACACAGCCAGCTTTGAGGAACGGATGAAAACTGCGGCAGGGAAGAAATGCTAAAGGCAGTGGGTTTCAGACCAAGAGAGCAGGCGTTCTCCGGAGCCTGAGACGCAGTGGCTTTGCTAAAGTCATTTTTGGGCCACCCCTATGAAAATCTGCTTTAGGCTAGTTTTTCTTTGCCTTTAAGGATGACCTTTGTGACCACTTTACCGGGACATGCCATGTTTGTGGTGGTCATGACTGCAGACGGTTTTCGGTGACTCTGTACCTAGACAGAACTACTATGACTATGGCCCCTGGAACTGAGACAGAACAGCCCCTGGTGGGGGTTGAGAAGGGGCGGTCTGCAAGTCGCACGGGAAATCGAGCCTCAGGGGCCCAAGCAGAGGGTCCCCGCAGCCATGTACCACTAGTGGGTACAAATGGCTTCCGTCCAGCCCCAAGTGCAGCGGAGTGTGCCCTCTTCCCTGGGGCCATCTATACCCACTCATCCATGGGGGAGAAGGGTTCCAGTGGGTGGGGTGGTCTGGGCGAGTTCAAGAATCTGCTTCGAACTGTCGGTGCTGACCTCTGACAGTCAGTGTCCATAGCATCTGAAGACACGATTCACCGAGGGACCACATGTGTCAGACCAGGACATCCCTGAGCCTTTCTTAGGAGAACGGCTCCAATGTAACCTCCACATACGTCGCACATAATCGGCTCCCACCAGGGCTGTTTTGGACTGAATCCCAAGAAAGGAGTCGGGCAGGCTCTGTCCTTCGCACTCGAAGTGGATGAGCTCACTGAATCCTGACAGCTGTCCCACAGGGCAGAGAGCAAGGCCACCCCACTTTACAGCTCGGAGCCCTGAGGCAGGAGGAGGCGGTGCTGGAGTTCAAACCCAGGAGGCCAGGCTCCTTGGCCCCGGCCCTAGCTGCCCCCCTGTGTCTGCCTGCCTGCTGTCACTCCTGCCACCAGCAGAGGCCTCTCCCACACACGGCCACTGGCCTGTCTGGACTTGCGGGGAGCAGAGAGCCCCCGGAACTGAGACAGAACAGCAAAATCTGGAAGTGCACCGTGCCGGCTGCTTCGCTTTCATGGACGGTGAGATTCTAAGCATTTTTTAAAAGTTTCAATCAGTGGAGAATCTGTACATTTTTTTTTTTTCCTGGCTCACAATTCAAAAAGATATTATGGAAGACAATCAGAGGTAAAAGGAACATTTTCCAGTGTTGGAGCAATGAGTGGAAATGAAACCCTAACAAGAAGTATTTCAGTAGGAGAGAAATTTCTTCTCCGTCGTTAGAACAAGGGACGGCAGGGTGAAGTGCCTTAATTACCCATGAAGCGAGACACCCTCACGCCACTGCCTTCGCCCTGCACGCACCGGAGAGAGCGCACTAAACGCCCGTCTGTTTCCAATTGCTGGAGTGCTTCGCATGCCCCTCGCCAACCTCTGTGAACAGCCCCGTGCAGGATGAAATTATTAAAAACTGTTTTGTATTTCACCATCTTTAAACGGTTAGAGTGGAATGAATAAAAATAGATCCATTGTTCTTGAGCACCCTCGGTATTTGGGGGTTCTCAGCGCCACTTTCAAAAACAGCGCAATTTTCTAACTCATCGTGCTGCTTGGAAAAAGTCAGCCCTGTAAATACTGGAAGGGAGCAGTGTGTGGGGAACCAGCACACCGACTTGGAGAAATAGGAAAGGCATGGCTGGGACCACTCTTTACCTGACAACTTGTGTGTTTGTTTACTCTTGGTAGCAAAGTTCCCGTAACGACCACAGCAGGATTTGGGGTCCATGTGCCCCTCCAGAGCCTGGCCACACTCCCCCGAGCAGCAGAGTCAATGTGGCACTGGACCTGAGGTGGGAGCGGACTGTGTCCATTGGTGAGGGGCACTGACGTGTGCCCTTGGGGGGCCGGGGCACAGAGGAAACACGGGTCCGCCCATTTGTATCTCTCTCTCCCAGGATGCTTGCCCACCGTGCCGGGAGGAGACCCTAGGGCAGGGAGCAGTGCACCAACAGGCAGACATGTGAGTGACCGTCACTGCAGGCATCTCCCGATTTATGTCTTCTGGGTCAGGCCCCAGACATGTGGCACAGAGACAAGCCTCCCTGGCTGTGCCCTGTCCTGATCCTCGAGCCCAGCAGCTGCAGGGACGCTTCTCTGGGGGCACTCGGCTCTGGCGGGAAGACAGGTACCAGGCCGGCGGGTGAGACCAGAGGACACAGGGCTGGTTGAGGGGAGGGGTCAGGCGCTTTTCCAGGGGCAGCTACCAAATACTAACTGTGGGGTCTCAGTCAGCAAAGCAGTCACACTGTGTGAGCTTCTGTATGTTTGAAAATTGATTGAAACCAATAAAATGAGCAGAAAAACATGGACCACCCTAGCAGGCAGGTGAGGGGCTCCAACGCAGAGCACCTGGGCCAGTAGTGTGGGCAGTGTCACGGAACACCTTCTGGGGTTGCCCGGCCCTGGTGCGTGAGGCGCCTTCTGGGGTGCAGGAGTCTCGGGGACACTTGTCCCCTACCCTGTCGTAAACCACTGGTTTTCAACCCAGGCTGAATGTCAGAGTCACTCGGCGCCCAGGCTCCCCCAGACCAGCTGAAACAACCTCAGTTTCAAATTCTATGGAACTTAAGTTTAGGAGCTGGTACCTCCGTCATTCTGCTCCAGGCCGGGGCATGGTGTGGCCCCTGTCTGCCCGGGCCCCACCTATGGGTGACTGCCCTGACCCTTGCACTTTTCCAGGCTGCCACCTGGTATCATCTCCAGTCTCCTCATCCTCAGGGTCTCCTCCACTCGCTTGTTCCTGCACCACACCCAAGGCTGGCCCTTCCCTAACTCTCCTGCTTTGCCTCCAGCTTCCCTGGCAGCTCCCTGATAGCCCGCAGCTCCCCAAAGGCCATGTCCTCATGTCCACGCAGCTCCCTCCCGGATTCCCCATGGGAACGCAGTCCCTGACTCAGGCTGCTCCCCAGGCGGGCACCTCTCCTGCTGCGTGGGCCTCCCATCGGCCTACCTCTGCCCTGAACGTGTTACCACCCAGCCTCGGAACCATCTGCCCAATGCCTTTGACCTCACCCACTCTCCCATGTCTTGCCCACGCCTCGCTGGAGGTGTGGCTTCAGGATTCCGTCTTTCAGGACATCGTGACCTTAAAGTCCCTGAAATGCCACATACCTTCCCCTCCCCGGCTGCCTCTAGCTCATCTCTGCCTGCGTCTCAGAGGCACATAGCGGTGTCCGCCAGGTAGCGAACGGCCGGTGCGTGTACGTTATTAATTTGAATTAAAGCTACTTAAATCCCCGGAAGGACAGGAGGGCGATCCTGGAGGGAGAAGGCTGTAAAGACCTGGGGTGGTGGACGTCTGGAGGTCGGTTTTTACTGCCACTCCTGGTCCTAACCCCACGGCTTCATTTGAAGGGTATCGGAGAGGGGGCTTCTGCGGCTGCAACTCCGAAGAACAGAAAAGCCAAAGAGCTGCACAACTGCAGAGGGAAAGAAAAACCCGGAGTTCACGACCATGGGCTGCGTCCCCCCGCCCCCCCGGGAGAACCGAACTAAACTTGGAGCAGATGCAGGCTCCCACAGCCTCGCCTGAAGCAGCCCTGAAAAACACGAGGTGACGGGGACCAGGGACGAGAAATCATCTACTGGAAAGTCCTCCGATGATGAGAATCAAGGCGGTGACAGTGACACCCAGCCTTGGAGACAGGCGGGGACCACAGGGAGACGAGTGGCAAATAAGAGGGAATGGATGCTCTGCCACCCATTCTGAAGTGAAACGTAAAAGCTAATCTCGGCTGGAGCGGAGTCAGTAGAAAGAAGGAATAATAATCTCTTGTCCTTAAGATTCCAATTTCCCACCAGGCCACTCATTACTGGGAAGTTATAGAAAAAAACGCAAGTGGTTCAGAGGCGACGGGAAAAGCTAACCCTTGCAGGCTAACGGCAACAGTGAGAAATGGCCGCTGGCTGCGCCCTGCGCTGGCGGCTCAGGAGAGGGGCCCTGCAGCTCAGAAGGGTCCTCATCGGGAGGAGCCCGGGGGAAGTCTCCAAGGAGTGTTCTAGGCCGTGTGCCTGCAGCTGACTCGAGGGGGCCAAGGATGGGCCCCCATCGGCGCTCACATGCCAACGAAAAAGAAAGCTTTAACTACAAGTATTAGGGTTTTTCAAAAGAAAAATTGAAAGTCGTTGGAAACATATTAACATCCTGTATTTGTTTAATTAAGAGGGAGCCAGAGTTGATTCACTCGATTATAGGAGGGCCTTCAATTCCGTGTGAGGGACAAGGGGCACAGGGACAAGCAGCCAGCTGTGCCAGACACACTTGGAGGTCCTGCAGGAAGCTGGATGGAGCCCTCGGTGCACACTGCAAGAAGGGGAAGCAGAGCTCGCAGCCCTGTGCGCGGTGCCCGCCGCGACATCGCACAGCGGCCCGACAGTGGGAAAGACGCAGGGTCCTTCCGCAGGAGAGCACACAAGACGGGCCCGCCCACGCAATGGCGTATCAGGCACAAAAAGGACAACAGCTCAATGACCTTTGACAACACCAGGCTCGGCGAACAAAGCCACACACGAAAGGACAAACATGACACGACCCGTTTTGCGTGAAGTGCGCAGAACGGGCGAGGCCACAGAGACAACGTGGACAAGAGGTGAGGGGCGTGCCAGGGCAGTGGGCGCGGAGCTGCTACTCAGGGTGACGGACGTGTTTTGGAAAGGGCTGCTGGCAGTGGCTGCACAACTGTGGGGACATGACTGACGTCACTGGATTGCACACTAAAAAATGGTAAGTTTCACATGGTGTATTTTGCCACAATAAAAAAAGGGAGAAACAGATGTAGAGTAAGATGTGGATGAGAAAAAGGGAAAGAAGGGAGACAAAACAAGAAGAGTCTTGGGTAGAGGAGGAAGCAGAACGAGGGAGATGAGAGAGAAAACAAGAATGAGGGACTCGGGGGAGGGGAGGAGGAGCAAGGGACGGAGCCCAGGAAGGGCCAGGCGAGCACCTGCTACCGCCTGGCCTGTCCCCCGGCAGCAGCCCTTGTCCTTCTGCCACACCTGAGACCCTGCTCCAGCCTCCGCCTGCTGGCCCCCGGGTCCGCCCCCACCTCGCCCTGCAGTCACCACGTGCCCCAGAAGCCCAGGAGGCCAGAGTGTCACTGGGCAGGCCTCCTCTCCCAGCTCCCTGCCACGATGACCGTGGGCCACGCCCTGCAGCCACGAGCCCCCTTCAGACCCAAGTGAGCGCTTGTGGAATCCCCCACCAGGTCCACACCACGTGTTGATCTTGACAGCGTGAAGGGATCACCCGAAATATTCTGGGGCTGGGGAAAAAAGTTATACCAAGAACTAGATTTGGCCTATAAACTGAAGGTTTGCAAACGCTGTCTTTGAATGCTTCACGGAGCTCACCCGGGGGAAAACACTCTCCTGGGCGAACTAAGCTAACCAGCTGCCATGGGAAGCAGCAGGTAGCAGGTCACCGATGGCGGCAACACAGTCATCTGCACGTGTCCAAGGGAAAGAAGACCAAACGCCCTTCCTTGGTCTGGAACCACGCCTGGCACGGTGGTACGGGTTTGGGGGTGGCAGCCAGCTGGCTCTGTCCCCCACCTCCATGAGTGGCCGTGGGTGCTGTGTTTCTGTGCTGTTCAAAGAGAAACAGGGCCAAACCCTGTCTACAACTGCCCCCCCCCCGCCCCCCATCTGATGGAAGAAGGAGGGAGTCTGTCCCGAACGCCAGCCACAACGGGGGTCCTTCCGGCCCAGACGCACCACCAAGCTTACCGCTGGCAGGAGGAGCCCTCCCTCCCTCTCGGGGTGAGGAATGAACTAACGTTCGGGCAGGAAAAGGCAGACCAAGGAAGTACTTGCTGATCCTTGACCTGCTGGCATTAATTACGTATTAATTACAAGAGGCATTCTGCTTCATTGTTGAAATTTTATCTTTACATTGACTGACTGTTTCTCTTTCAATGTGGGCATTGGGCTCACCTGTGCAGGTAGGTTTGCCAGGTTGGAAGCAGCCTCACAGAGGCGCCAGCTTTCTGAAATTATGGCCTTTAACGTGTGAATCATTTGCTAATTGTGGGATTGACATTTTCCAATTGTTGTAAAAACACATCTTGTCAACCTATTGAAATGCAGCCATGGGTAAAATGACAAGTTTTTCACGGCTTGAACATAAGCTTATTAAAATTAAGAAATATGCTTTTGACAGTGATTATAAAAATCCTTTCTTTTATTTGAATCTAATCCATAGGAATAGTCTCGGAGAAGCCAAGTCTTAGAGGGAGGAAAGACCCGCCCAGGCTTCCGAGGGCAGGGGTGGGGAGGGACAGTCGCTGTGGAGACGGCTGAGGGTCACAAGGGACACAGTGGCTGGCGCGCAGCAAGGGGTCAGGAATCGGCCGCAGTGACTGTTGCTAACAGATGGCCAATTCTGATTTTCTGCTTTGTGCTTGATTTTCTTTTAAAGACGAATCACTAAATCTACATTGTGAGAGAAAAGACTTCGTTTTCAGGAAATGGAGACAAAACAACTGCGGTGTGCCTGCACGTGTGTGTGCACAGCACATGCGGTTAGGGCTTCCAGGAGCTTCTCCCGGGACCGTGCGAGGCCCTGCCTGCAGCGTGGCCCGGCGTCTGCGGGGCAGCTGGGGAAGAACACCGTTCACGCCTGCAAAAAGCACGCAGGAGCCAGAGGGAGGCCAAGGAGGAGAGCACGGCCCCCTGTTCATCTCATTGGGCGGGTCCAGGCGGGTCACTGGGGTGCCTGGCAGGGTGATGCCAGGGTTCCCACCCCCACGTCAGTCACCTCAACACTGGAGGCCCCTGAGCACTAGTTACCGGGGGACTCAAATAGATTTCTGGAAACACCTCACACTGATCACTCGCCTCGGCGTGTCAAAAATTTTCAGTTTCGCACACAAACGTTGGAAAGGACTTTGAAGTTTTCCTATCTGCTGATTCTACACACCAAGAGCCTGCATAAGAATATGACGCGGCGAAGAAAACCCTGGTCTGTAACTGCTTTCTCTTAGGCACGTATCATCATTTGCTGAGCTGCGCGGGCAATATCGAGCGATCGTTCTGGCAGGAGAGGTTCTGTCCTTTCCAATCTCCCCAGGCCTCCCCAGGTAAGCGACGGGGCACACTGCGAGGGACCACCCTCCGCCCAAGGGGGTGGACTGGGCCCAAAGCCAGCCCCAGCCACGTTTGCTGCGCCGCCACCTGGGACCGGCCGGTCAGCTGCAGGAAGCGTCCATTACCTGCTTACGCGGACGAAAACATTTCCAGACAGTTAATGCTTCCTTTCTTTGGCCAAGATGGAACTTGCCTAACTCCGCAAAGCTCGGCGCCTCACCCAGATTAATTAATCTGGGAACCTGACCGCGGTGGCCGTGTACTTGAACCTGTCCTTGACGCTCAACATGTGTGCTCGGTGGCAAGAGCCGTGAAGTGCCTCAAATAGCATCAAACGGTCTGTCGTCAGCCAGAAATTAGACGGAAACAAGGGAGGCCTGGGAGCCGACAGGGAGTTCAGGTGTGCCGGCGGCGCCCACGTCCATCTTGCGCCCGGCGCCCCCGCCGGGTGCGGTTTGCTATTAAGCAAAACCCAGGGAAAGGCAATCAATTCCGACTACAAGGCACTTACCCTGGGAAGTCGGTGTGCGCAGCCCCGCAGACCCCTGGCTGGCGGCCGAGCCCAGGCGACAGCCACCGGCGTCCCCCGCTGCCGCAGGAGCGCGGGGGCCATGCGTAATTGACTAGAAGATGGGCTAAAACTGTGCCCAATCAGTGTGTGATCAAAAACGCGTGGCATATTCAGCGCCACTTGATTACACGGAGCCCCGTCCTCTCCCTCTCCTCACGAAATCTCTTCAAGGTCCAGAGTACTGTAATAAGATCGTTACTGTCAAGCGGCACCAATCGTGGGCAATGAGTCTTGGGATAGGAAGTCATACTTCACAAGCTCCCCGGGTCTCCCTCTCTCTCTCTCCCTCTTTTTTTTTTTTTTTGTATTTTACTGCATGCAGAGGCAGCAAGGCGACGAGGTGGCAGATAATGATCACATCAGTGTGTGGCAACTAGAAAGGCACTTTCAAGCGAAAGCAGAGAGAAATCAGCTTAAGAGAGACTGAAACATTTTCCCTTTGCTTTCTTTCCCCCCTTAAAAAAATTAAATGGAATTAAGCCGCGTGCGTGTCTCTTTTCACGCACTCGGATATAATGTCCCCGGATTTAACCATTTGAGAGATTTTCCTATCGCGGCGAAGCCCATTACCCCGCAGACAAATGGCCAATTTCCTCCGTGTCCCGCGTACAAAGAAGCCCTTGTTGCGCCGTGTGTGCGCGAATGGCCGCGCGGGCTGAAGTGTTCACAGGGCGGACTTCTTTCATCGCCGCGACACCCTGGGCTTCAGGCGGCCGTCAGATGTCTGAGAGGACAAGGGGGCGGAGGTGAGCGGCGGGAGGGCATTAGCAAGCGCTACCAAATAAACAGAGTGAGACTCCGGAGGGCTCAGGAGCGCAGGCCGGGCGGGGCGGCAGGCACTGATTAACGCTTACCTGGGCACGGGGCACAGTGAGTGACAGGGAGCGGAGCCCACCCCTCCAGCCAGCTCTGTGCTCCTATTGCTCCACCCTCTCGCTCCCCTGCAAAGGCGAATGGGAAAACTCAAACTCGCTGTATCCAAGTTCAATGTCCCTAAGTTCAAAAAAGTTTCAAGAGACATGTCCCCTCGTAGCACAGACAGGAATGTGGCTGTCCCCTGGCTCAGCACGTCCCAACCGTCAGCAAGGGGCTGTCGCTGGAGTGCACCAGAGCGTGCGCATGCACGTGCACATGTGGGTACACACACGTGCACACACAGGGAAGCAGGAGAAATGCCGTTTGCACAGAAGCCACGTCACAACAGGGGCCCCGAGGACAGGGACAGAGATGAAAACGGGTGAAGGTGTTATTGCTTCCAGGTCCGCAGGCCGATGCCGGGAGAGGTAGCCACCGGCTGGGGTCGGGCCGAGGGGCTCCTCTGCAGGGCTGGTCCCGAGCCCTCACCAGGGCGACGCCACAGGTGTGAGCAAGACGCGCAGAGTCCAAATCCCAGAGGCCTGGCACAGCCCCTGAATCTGCGCTCGCCTGCTGAGCGCGAGCAGGCTACCTCACCCCACTGACCCTTGTCCTGTAGGAGGATGTGGGGCTAGCTCTACCCACCTGTCAGCATGACTGGGTCGTTGAACAGACCCAGCGAGGTAACAGGTATGAGGGCCCTGACCCGGTCGAGCTCCCTCCGTGTTTGATGACGAACTCCTACGAGGGACCCCGGGGGTGGGGTGGGGAGTGGCCATGATGCCCAGCGTGGTTTTTGACCTGCGTGACTGAGTCTGTGAAATGCCTTCTTCCTTAGTGTCCTCCCTCAGCGGGTGGGCACACTGCACCCCACAGAGCGAAGCAGAAAGCTGCCAGGCTTTCTGGGCTGAAGGGTGGTGTTCCCCCATTTCACCTGCCGAAGCCCTAACTCAATGCAAAGGTATTTATTTGGTGGTGATTAGGGACAGGGGAGGTTCTGGGGGTGGGGCCCTCAGGACGCAGTTAGTGGCCTCACAAGCAGAGGATGCGCCCTCTCTCTGGCTCCCCTGATCTGTGCATGCACTAAGGCCAGGCCGTGACGGATGCGGTGAGGTGTCTGCGTAGGAAACCATGCCCTGGATGCCCAGCCTCCAGCGCTGCGGGGAAGAACACGCCATCTCGTTTTCCCTCTGAACAGGAGTTTCAACTTGCAGCCTGGACTGACTGTGCTAAAACACAGGCGGCAAGGCAAAGGTGGAAAAGGCACAGGAGCAATTAGACCGGCTCGGAGCACACTAGCTGCGCAGGACGGCCCGCCTCTCCGGGCTCCGGGGACCTGGGACTGGGCGGAGCCCACCACACTCCGTCTTAACCACACCGCCGACGTAAGTGACAATCAAAGAGTGTGGCAGCTCCAGCATTTTGAGAACATCAAGAAAATGATTTCAGGAGATTATCTTGGAATCCCCGAAAGTCAGCCAACGGGGGTCTCCCACACGAGGCGGAATTCCAAGCCCAGGCTGTCCAGAGGACCACGCGCCGTCCCGAGTCCCGGCACGGATGCCGGAGGCTGCTCGCTGCTCACTGACCGAGCTCCGGGGCAGAAGACGCACCTCTAAGTTCAGAGAACAGTAAGGGCATTTAGGTCCACGGCCTGTGGGCACGTTCAGAAAGGAGCCTCGACAGCGGCTCGCACTTTCCAAAGGTGAGCCCACCCCGCTGGGTGGTGGGAGACCAGGGGGCTGTTTGTCCCATTTCATTAGGAATCTCTCCTGGTGACCCCGGAGTTCCCAGGCACCTCAGAAGGAGACCCGCCGCACAGCCATTCTTCACAGTGCAGGAGCTCGGGGTGGCCACGGCCCGTTTATGGGTCTGCTTTCTTCACTGGACAGTGGGCGTCCTGAGGGCAGGGGCCACTCGGTCACCTCCCCCCACAGTCCCAGGCAGAGCCCTTGTCATGCAGTAGGTGGTCAACACACTTTCACGGAACTGAACTCAGCTCTTTAGTTTGCATGGGACTTGAAAAGGGAAAAAAAACAGTACCGAAAACCCTTTTCTTGCTGTCGGTTTGCCACGACGGGAGCCCTCTGTTCCGGCCTCTCCTGCCGCGACTGACTCATCTCTGTTTATTCCCGCCCTGCTGACTCCCACAAAGGGTCTGTGCGCGCCCACGGCTGGCGCGTGTGTGTGCTGGATGGGCTCTGCCCCGCGGGACGGCTTTTGAGTCAACGGTGCCCTGTCTGAAATGTCATGTCTGGAGTAGACCTGGGTCTACTCCGTTTCAGCAAGTTCACTCTCGTGGAGGCTGGAGTCACGGCTGGAGAACTCCCTTTGGAAGAGCAGTCAGGTTTGTGGGCAGTGGGCTAACCTGGCGGAATACACAGGGCCCCCCAGCGCCCTGACCAGAGTCCACGTTCCTGCCCGTTCAGTTTCTCTTCCAGGAAAACGCTCCGACTCTTGGGTTCCCACATTCACTATAGTCAACTGCTGAGCTCGATTGGTCAGGTGTGCTAAGCCATGAGTTTAATAACAAGGAAGTTCAGTTAAGATACCCTTAATTGTTATCAAAAGTTGCTCTGGACTGTGGAGTTTTTAATGGAGTTGATGATGGAGACTTCTCATTTCTTCTGTTACTCAGGGGAGCTGCCATGCAGGCACGTGTGCAAATATCTGGAGAAGGAAACCCAAGAGGGCTGCCTGGAAGTGGCACCTGCAGAGCGCTCATAAATCTTCCCTCCCTCTCCTCCAGCCACACCCCCAAACAATACAAAATTAAACAAGAAACTACGAGGGTGTGTCCTGGGCCCTGACCACGGAGTGACCAGTGTGTGCCCAGGGCCCCAGGGAAGAGCAGATAGGACATCGTGGCAGTAACACCTGGATAACAAAGGAACAAACTGCCTTACCTTTCACGATGTGCCAGCTCCCCAAATCCCCCATCAGTGCCTCAAACCGCACGGCGGTCAGCACGGCCAGTGTCGCAGCGCGACGGGCCTTCCATGGACCCGTGCGGCAGTTTCTTGCAACAAGTATCAGAACGTAAACGAGGAAAAACACACTGCACTGTGCCTCACACACAATTCTTTAGTTTCTCCCCAGGGTGCCTTCCAAAACACCAACTCATTAATTAAAAAAAAAACCAAGAGTAGCAACACTTGTTCCCTGGTATCTGAGTGAAAGCAAAAATTCGGTCTGCGACTAATTCTGCCGCCACCAGCGGTGTCTGAAGTCGCAGCAAACAGACGACCTTCGATGGGAAGGGCTGCTTCCTGCAGCATTTTCCCAGCTAAGGTGAGCGGTGTGCCCTCCCTCCGCAGAGAATAAAATGACGTGCCACAGCAGGTCAGCTTGGACAGTGCGATGCTGTTTGTCCTGCTTCTGAACCACCCACGCCTTTTCAGCGCTCTGCCCCCCATCCTGGGGGCACCTTCCTGTGCACGTCTCATCTCTGGGCTCCGGGCGCCTCGGGCTCAGGCAGGCACCGGGCTTTCTTTCTGGTGTCTCCCATGGAGCCAAACGCACCACGCTCCCTCTGTGCCGGCTGCTTGATATCTGATGAAAGCATAACGTGACTCGCAATGTCAGGTTCGCCTTTGAGGCAGCAGCGCACAGCCCAGTCCGGGCCGACCTCTGCGACCTGAAGTTAATGAAATTTGTAAACAGGCTCGGGGCCTCACCTCGGATTGCTCCGTGAGTGCGGCAGTGACGGACGATTCGTTTTCTGCCGTGACGGGGAGAGGCCCGTTTGTGGCTTCCCCTCTGTGAGGGGATATTTCAATGTCCACCCAGGACCCGGCAGACAATGGTTCTACAAAGGCCCAGGATGAACAGCCAAGGGGTTGCTGATGACGAGCAAGATAAATCAAGTCCTTCCGAGACCCGGGGAACGAAGCACCACGAGCCCGAGGGGAGGAACACGGCACCACGGGGTTTCTGCACGCCCTCTGGCGCCGGCAGGCTGGGTGATGCGGACGGCCGGCGTTTGAAAAGGGAGATCTGTGCTGCACAACCCGTAGGTGCTGCGAGCCGTGTAAAGTCAGTGTCTTTACGTGGAATCTGAGGAATATCAAGGAGGCTGCGCCGTTGGCCCCGCTCCGAGATTCAAAAGCCGCGGCGCACACCTCAAAGACGTGCTTTCCGCCTGGTGGAAAGAGTTTGAGGCAGAGATTCAAGAGACAGTTCTGTCACCTACCGGCAACCTGACCCTGAACAAGAAAGCCACTTAACCTCTCTACTTCCACCTTGTCACCGGGGAAGCAGGGAAATTAACACTCGATGCAAACTTGCATGCACGCTACAAAACTAACGAGAGCCGCCAGATGCGGGGCCCCAGATCCGGCCGGGCGGACCGCTGCTCGACCCAGCAATGATGACCGGGCCACTGGGCGCTGGGGGACAAGCGGCTGAGAAAGCACCTCAGTTCAAAGACAGCGCCGCAAGGGGGCACGTCGTCACAGACCCGGCAGGCCCCGCTGCCCGAGAGCTCTGCAGGTGCGTACCTTTGGCTGGTTCCAGCCATGAACAGGCTCCTTCCAGAACCCCACGCCCACAGCGATGGCCCAGCCCCTCTGGGCAGCCCCGGCACGGCACTCGCAAGGTTTCTTTCCAGTGTCGGAACTGATGTCGGTCTCCCTAGGGCTTCCACCTACTGGTCCCAGTGAAACCCAATGGGACCGTCCAGGACAAGCCAGGACTGTCTTCCCACCTTCAAACTCAGCAGGCACCTCTGTGCCCCCTTCTTTTGTCACAACTCTGCTCCCCACGTTGCACCCTTCAAAGGTTCCTTCCGAGGCCCGAGCTGCAGCCACATCGCTGTCCCTCGTACCAACGCCAAAATTTACTCCTGATGGTCTGCAGCCACCACACAGCACAGCGCCCAGACCTGATCACGCAATGCTTTTCTTAAACATATTTAATATTTCTGAGCAAATCAAATCCAACTGAAAACTGAGCCTAGCACTGACTATTTTAACGGCCAACACTCCCAACAGTCTACTCAATGGGAATAAAGCCAAAATGGGGCACCTGAGGTTCTTCGTTTTGTTTGTTCTAAAGCTTCACGCCACCTCCCATTTCTCGTGGCAAGGCTGCAGGCGTTGGTTCTAAGAGGCGCCCTCCTGCATGTTAAACTCAGTGCTGGAGTGTCCTAGCTCTGACGCTCCCACGGCCTCGTCTCCTGCACACACACCCCTCCAAGCTGCACAGTAGTACAAGGGCCAGTCTTTGAAAACCTCACACCCTTCCTGAGGTGGAGGAGAGATCCACAGCTCAGGGAGGCTCCCAGCAGGCTGATGGGGACCAAGTGCCCAGTGAGGACAGCGTATGCAGGGGACCCACGCGGGTCCTTCCAGGGCCAGCATGGCCCAGCCCCCTGAAGGCAGCAGCTCTGGTCTCAGCCTGGGAACAATGGGGCACCCAGGCACCTTTCCTGGGCACTTCTGCTTTCATGACAGAGGACATCACCATCAGTGAGCGAGCCCACTGCCCTTGCTTCGGACCTCAAGCTTCCTTAAGGAGGGGCTGCATCATTTCACACTGTCGGCTCCCAAAATGATGCCCACAGTTACAGAGGGGCCCGGGGACGGTGTGATCAGGCAACATCTCCTGTGTGACTCACCGTACACTCGAGACCCTCCAGTTGCCATGCCATAACTCAAAATATTTATAAAGGAATTCTTCTGTCCAGTATCTGCTCCTATAATCTCCTGGACTTATTCCATCCCTTCAAAACTGTAAATGGCCCTGGCTGGCGTGGCCCAGTGGATTGGGTGCCGACCTGCGAACCTAGGGGCTGCCAGCTCAGTTCCTGGTTGGGGCATGTGCCTGGGTTGCAGGCCAGGTCCCCGGTTGGGGACCTGTGAGAGGCAACCAATTGATGTGTCTCTCACACATCAGTGTTTCTCTCCCTCTTTTGTTCCCTCTCTTCCCCTCTCTCTAAAAATAAATAAATAAAACCTAAAAAAAAGTTGCAAATAGGAGAAAATGATCATCCCGCGTAAGCTCGGTCGCAGCGTCTTCCACCGTGTGGTGCAGGGTTAGCTCCTGCTCTCCGGCAGCAGGGAAGTGTGCCCGCTGTGGAGGAACACGGGTGCCTGGGGCGGGACGACTGTCCTCTGCCGGCCGCGGCCAGAGCCCCACGTGGGCACGCCCCAAGGTAAGACCCACTCAGTGACCCAGCCTGTGCTCGGCTGAGGCTAGAAGTCTGCGTGTGGCTCCTTTTCATGCCCGGCGGGGGAAGGGCACGGAGCTCTGGCCCTCTGGCAGCTGGTTTAGGCCAGACCCTCAGGGACGGAGACAACAGCACACGCCCTGCCCTTAGGAAGCTCCCGGTCTCCTGCACCCTGAAAGGCGGGCAGCGGGGTCAGCAGCATGGCTCCCAGCACTGGCAGGACGCCCCGTGGCGGACCCTGCACCCCGCAGATTCTGGCTGGTCTCCCCTTGCCCACCCTGGGCACCAGTGTGTGACCAGCACAGGGACGCACATTCCCTCTGGCTTCTGGTTGGATTTAGTCGAGGAGCGGGTGGGCAGGGACCAGAGGTGGGGGGAGGTGGAGATTGAGGTTAGGGTGCCTCCCCTGGGCTCCCTCTCCCTCTGGGTCACCACCAGTTGGACATGTCCCTCGTTGAAGGCCACAGCTCTTGACCGCAGGTCTTCCCAGACAGCTGTTTCTGGGTCCTACTAACTACCCCCTCCTTTCCCCGGCATCCCCCAGGGTTGTAACCCCAGCAGCGTGCCCCATGGGTCTGTGGACACGCCCGTGGTTGAATCCCCTCAACGACCCTGTTTGGGGGGCCGTGTTTTCCCCCGAGCCCTGACTGACTTTCAGTGGAACTTTACTTTTTTTTTATACTCTAAAGGGAATTAAATCCAGTCGTTTGTTCCAATGGGGTATGTCAAAAACCATAAAACTCAACTACTTTATGACATCTTCTATAAAACATTTTATATCTGCAATTGAGACTTTCCAGCATGAGCTCAGGCAGCAGAAACCCGGCGGCGACGGTGCCCCGCAGGAAAGGGAAACAGGGGTGTTCTCTCGGATCGACGCTAGACAGCGGCCTCTGAAAATGAAGCACGACCGGCTTTAACTGCGAGAACAAACGCCTAAGTGTACGCGGCTTTGCACGGCGCTCAGTTCAGAGTTGTTGAGACTTAAAAATATCATCCGATCGCAAATGACCTCGGTCGTGAGGACGCATTAGGGCTTCAGAGATGCTGAAATGGGGGTGGGGGGAGAAGCCTTAGAAGTGGTGAAATGCGCCTTGTCTCAGGAAAGTGGCTCCTTTGGAGTCCGGCAGGTAGCTTTTCCTAGGGAGAAACATGCTGTCTTCTCGTCTGTTGGAGAGATGTCAGAGCCACGGGTGTCACCGAGACGACGCTCTTATCTCCGCTGAAAGGGGAGGTCGGCTCCCCCTCTGACCGCTGGCAATAAACTTGCGAACGCGTGGACCATCACTCACGGTCTGTGCTCGAGGCACTGCGTTCCTTTCTAATTTGGGTATTTCTAGGGTGCCTGGGAGCCTGTCTTTCTGCATATGCCGCGGCTGTTTTGGGTGGATCATCTGTCTCAGCCCTGCCGTCGGCTCCTGTTCGAAGCGCACCACGGCGCAGTCCTGGGAACTTGGGAAGGGGACCGGCAACACTGCGGGCGTCCAACATGTGCACGGTCACTTCTCAAACCTCCTTCAAACTCACCGCTGGCTGCCCGGGGTGTTGGTGTAAACCAGCCGTCCAAAGGAACGTGCAGCTGCTCCTAGTTCACCTGGAGGCTGCATCTTTAACCACATAGTTTCACTGTGTCTGTAGGTGGGTGCGGTCATCCAAACGTGTAAGACCTGTCCAGTGTGGTCCTAGGTGGATTTGACAGTCAGTTTCTGCCATGTGGCACTTTTGAGAAAAGTCACTGGTTGGAAACATGCAGGAAATCCAGAAAGATGTTTGTGTGTGAAATGGGATGAGACTTTCCCTTAAAGACGTCTTCCTCGCCCCCTGGGTGTGTGGGGCATGTGGGACCCTCTCTGCTGAGAGGCCATGCTGCTTCCTGACTTTACCCTGACCCGGCGTCGGGTGGGTGTGGCCACGGGCACGGCTGGTGCCCTCTGCGGACAGGTGTCTGGAGGGGTCTCGCCAGCACTCAGCACCTGTGGCCAAACCCTCCTGCGGTGTGCGGCGCAGTTGCCTCTCGGTGGGAGTGTTGGTCCACAGTTGTTATTTCCACCAGGGCTGGTACGACAGAATCGTCCTCATGGATGACAACAGGAGAAAACCAGACGGTACTGGCCGACCTCGCTAGCAGAGAGCCCGTGGGAGGCACAACAGGGAGAAGCCTGCGAGGAGGCAGAGCTTCCAGACGCTCCCCTGCTCGGCCCCTGCGAGAGTCCCCGTGAGCCACCCAGCACCCCGGTCTCCTCTTTGACTTGCCGCGATGCTGCGGCCGGATGCACAGAACCGGGGCGCACACCACATCCAGCACGCATGCCGGAAACTCCGTCCTCCCCTGGCTCACGTGCGCACTGTGGGTTCTGGGCTCCCCCTGGACAGCAGGGGGGCACAGGACACTTCCTGCCACAACTCAGTGCAGCTCAGCTGTGAATGGCCAAACAAGGAGACGCGCGTGGCAGAAACGGAGAAAGCAGCATCGAAGCTCTGAAGGCGGTCCTGGTGTGTGGACAACACGACCTACCACGGCGAGTCGCACAGACAGTAACTCATGCCACCCGGCCACGTTGGGGAGTTCTAACTTCCCTCTGAAGTGTGTCTCTAACTTACTTTCGAAAACTGCGTTACTTCTACCCGTCCTAATGTGATGGGTGTGCGTGCGTGTGTGCCCCACGTGCACCTGTGGAAAGGATCAACTGTGAAGCCCTCAGAAGGAGGCTCCGGGAAGACCGCATCCGGCATCACAGGGACTGAAGACTGAGGACGTGACAAGTCAGAGGGGAGGCGACAGGAGCCATGACCCTGGGGCTGCACATGGCACCACCACAGAGTGACAGAGTCTGAGGGGACAGCATCCGGTTGGAGTCGGGTCTGCCACCTGAACCGGGAGAGGCACGTCTCCGCCAGGGAGAGACAGCGTGGCACCCTCCGTGGGCGTGGGTGCTGTCGGCCCAGGTGGCTGTGAGGAGCAGAGAACGGACAGGTATGTGACAGGACACCAGCATCACCACTGCAGGTGACAATGCATTTGGCGGGATGATCTCAAGCCCAGTCAGAGAGGAGAAGGCCCCAAGGGCCACCGTGGGAACAGAGCGCCCCTGCAGCGACCTCGTCATCACCCACCTGTGGTTCTCAGGGCACGCGGCATCTCAGATCTGGAAACCACAACTCACTGTAATGCCCCCCGGAGCCCTTACCTTCAGCGGTGCCCGCCAGACCGTCGGCTTTGAAGTTGCTGGTGCTTTTCTTCCTTCGGTGCTTCTTTCTGTTGGCGTGGGGGGAGGGGGGCGGGTCGAGCTTGGGGCTGGTGGTGCTGGAGATGCTCGGGCTGGAGCACAGGGAGTCGCCCAGCCCCGTGTCTGCGGGGACCGGAAAGCAAAACAGAGCAGGGTTAGCACTCTGCACAGACACGGAGCGCCCGGCCCTCCGATGCCACACCCAGCCCCCCAACACCCACCGTTGGAACGGCATGTGTGTCTCACAACGTGTCCCACCTGAGACGGCGGGATGGGGCCCCAGGGCGTTCACATACTACATAGACATTACATGTATAATACCACACAGAACAGAGCACGGTGTGAGCCCGTGGGATGGGAAGCGTCAGGAAGCTGGTGGGCAGGCACAGACTTCCAGGTGCACAGTCAGCTGGTTGTAACACACAACATCAGTGTAATGACAGAATATGGAACGGAATCATGTACATGAAGCACACAGCTTATAACGCTGCATAACTGAAAGCTGCTAAGAGAGCAGATGTCCCAAGTTCTCGTCACAAGGAAGAACCCCGTAACTGGCGACGACGTTAACCAGACTTACTCGGTGACCATTTCACTGTTTGTGTTACACGTGATCCTTGTGACACACCTGAAACCACTAGTGTGTGATATGCCAGTTTCACATGGAGGAAGAGGGCAGAGGGCACCAGAGATCATGGAGCTCCTCGCGCTGTTGATGTTCCTCCCGCCACCCACGCAGGCGTCTGGTCCGCGCCATCTGTAGGCCACGGAGTTCACCCCTACCGTGCAGCGCTGGAGCCTGGCGGACGGGAGGCGGGGCACTCCTGTGTTCTGGTCACCTGCTGCCCTCTCCCCATCACCACCTCGCCAGGTTAGAGGTGAAAGAAGGACGCTCAGAAACGTGCAGGCGAGGGTCACCTTCTGCGTGCGCACACAGGGCGCGGGGGTCCCTGCTGGCCCGTCCTCGGCCCCAGCGCTGCCTGTGACGGTCGGGTCGCTTTATTAGTGCGGACGGCAGGTCTCTCACGGACGACCGGCCCTCGCACTTGCAAGTCGACGGAGCAGACCCGCCCACTCCTGATTCGCTGACGCTGTTTAGAACATTTTATAGTCAGTGCACGAGTGTGACAATTCACTGTCAGTGAAACTCTTGGTTTGTCACGTCTGTGTTTATCTTTATCCCAGAGAAGGCTGCCGTCGTGCTGGGAGATCAGCAGTGACTGTGCAACTCAGCTGGCCAGGGGAGACGCTGCACACGGATGGAGCAATGCCACCTGGACGCCTCCCACGCCCTGGCACGTCTCTCTCGTGCGCTGTGCTTGGCTGTGTTTCTAGACGCTCGGGATCCATCGCTGAGAGAGGGGGACAACGCACCCTATCTGGCCAGCATGGGCTGTAGCCGGGCCACAGCCCTGAGTCCTTTAGCAGGTGGTGGGTGTCAGGAGAGGAGAGGAGAGGGGTGCGTGGAGGCCTGGAAATTGGGGGGTAGTGCCAGGGTGGGGGCTGCCATTTCAAATCAGTGGTCAGGGCAGGTCTCCCTGAGAACGTGACCTCTGAGGTAAGACCAGACGGGGGTGAAGAAGTGAGAAGGGGGTAACTGGGGCGGAGGCACAGAGCCAGACCTCGGCCCTGACAGGGAAGCTCACTGGTGGATTTGACAGACAGAGACCTTGAGAGGCTGGGGAAACCATTTTGGGCAGAAGGGTGACATCATTTTAGCTCTGAAGGTACTGGAACTCAAAATGAGTTTCAAATACGTTCACTGTGTGAAGTTCTAGAAAATTCTGTCACGTGTCGAGGAAGGTGAAACACAACTTAAGGTCTCTTTTTAGATGCACGTTTCCAAGTGAGCCCTAGAATGCAGCTTCCTCGATGTGCTAGGACCAGAGGTCCTTCACCCAAGTCTGCCAGGTGGGGGCGGTCCACCAGAGCCCCCCGTACCCAACACACATGGAGGAAAGACCACCAGTGGCCCCCCACAACACCATCAGCGGTCCGGCCAGACGGGGAGGAGTCAGTCTCAGCAGCCCCCCCCACGGCTCACCTCGCCCCCTCTGCCAGGAAGCCCTGTGAGGCCTCCACGCACGCACGGAAGCTGTGGGTCGGCAAAGCCCGGGGTGGGAACCCCCGAGAGGCGCCCCCCACCTGGCCACTGCTCCCGGCTGTGTGTGAGGCAGACGCAACCATGGGGTCATGCTGTGGCCCTGGAGGTGGGGTTCCAAGTTTGTGGCTGGAAGGACAGCTAGCTGTGTGGCGACTGCTCAGAAT
Source organism: Macrotus californicus (assembly GCA_007922815.1). Classification (NCBI taxonomy): domain Eukaryota; kingdom Metazoa; phylum Chordata; class Mammalia; order Chiroptera; family Phyllostomidae; genus Macrotus; species Macrotus californicus. Next base: position 467,567 of record VMDR010000026.1, read on the forward strand.
CGGCGGCCACGCTGGGCAGGCTAAGGGGGCACAGGTGCAGCGCAGGAGTGGACAGCGGGGCGAGGACAGGCAGCTGCCACCAAACCACGCATCCACCTAGAGGACGTTCCGCATGCCGGGTCCAGGTGGGAAGGCTGTGGCCAGCAGCACCAACTACATCCACGGCCCAGAGGAGGTGATCAGACAGGCAAATTACGACGGAGGTCAAGGAGGGGGCAGAGTGCTGGGTCAGGGGGGCCGGCAGGAGTGGCCAGGGACCCATGTGGAGGGGCCAGGGTTTCTAGTTAACCGGGGCCAGAGCCCGGAGCCAGGACATCAATGGCCCTGGCTTCTAGGTCTTCGGAACTCGCTTCTACAAGCAGTTAATGCTCCTCGGTTTATAGCGTGAGCGATCCAAACGCACGAGGGTTCCACACCATGCCTGGTGCTCCCGACGGCTCCTCAGCCTGACAAGGCAGCCCTCAAAGTGAAGAGGCCCCGCACGCCTGGCCTGGGACGCTGTAAATGAGCTCCAGCCGGCAACGCCGCCCACGCCTCCTGACTGTCTGCAAATAATACACTTTATTTTGTATCAATTACCGGGCACCGCGACAGGTGACAACTGTTGACCGCATTACCCACCACAGGAAGGGCAAGGCGAAGAGAAAAAAGGCACGCGCCCCATCGCTCCACAGCTAACATCGCATTGACGGCCTGCAGAGCCCCCGGGCCGCGTGGCGCTGAGCTGGATGGGCCGGTCCACCGCCATCCTGCGTGCTCAGCTCCGGCCATTAGTTCTTCCCAATCGGGTATCGATGTTCGACGTACACCCCCAAAAACACATAACCCGAGCAATAATGATAACACTCTGCGGTCTCCCCCAGCTCGGACATGAAGTATGAGCCCGAGAAGCAGCCTCACCCCTCACTCGGGGAGCTGACAAGCGTGACCAGAGGGATAAGATAACACTCCGTTCGCATAAATATCAGGCAGCCGGCCCGAGACGGATGGGCCGGGAATGGGTTCTTAGCCATCATTCCGGCAGACAGGCCCAAGGCCGCTCATAACTTATTTCACAATCATTTAGTTTCAGCTCAAGTGGAAACCGTGACAACTCATCTCTGCTGACAAGATGCCATGTCGAACCTGACAATTAACTTTCCTCTGATTATCTGCCCAGCCGATCATTAGCTGGGCTGCTTCTGATGAACTGCCGCAGGGTGCGCCTCGGTGAGAGCTGCCGCTGCCACCACCGCCGCCAGTTGTGCAGACTGGCTTCTGCTGTCCCGGCTGGCTCTCAGACACACCGGGCCCCGCTGCGCCCGCGTCTGGACCTCCGCGAGTTCTGTGACCCCGGCCACTAGCCCTCCGGATGCACATCCCCAGGCCCCACTGAGGTCAGAGGTCAGCCCCTCCCCCCAGATTTGCAGCCTGTATTGCAGGGAGCCCTGGGCCTTGGCTTGGAGAGGGGACCCTGAGAACGGCGGCAGGGGGCCACCCACTGTCTGGAAGGGCTGGCCAACTGGGAGTCTCCTCCGTGCTGGCTAAAGACACGAAGTGCTTCAAATGCACGGTCACAGGAGCAGGTCACAGGAGCAGGGGGGGTGGACAGGAGAAGGGACAAGGGCGGGCGGGTGCCTGTCAGTGCTCTTTCCCCCTCGCACACACACCCCAACTCGCCCACTGTTGTTAGAAACAACACCTTAGCAAAACCCTTTTTTTTTTTTTTTTGGTATTAAAAGAATTGGAAATGATCAAAGACAGGGCTATTTGTCAGGGCCGGCGCAGGGGCTCAGTTGAGGGTTAAGACCCCTAAAAACCTAAGACGAAGTCATTGTGGCTGCTGGCACACCACGACACGCCCCCTCCAAGACGAGGCGGCCACAGAGAGCTTCTGTGGGTCTTGAATACGGGCTCCGTCCCTTCTGAAGCTCAGCGAGATGTACAGGCTGGTAAATAAAGGACAGGCCACCTCTGCCATCCGAGGAAATCACAACATCCCGGCCTCCGTTAAAAGGTGAGTGTGAAGCGGAGTTCAAACCCTCGCCCCTCGCACGGCCCTTTGACGGGAGCTTTCAGCGGGGGGAGGCCGACTTGGATCCCCAGCTCTGAAGACGGTTCAGAGCCGGCACATTGTCCGGCTCCCTTTGCCGCTCACGGCGCGCGCACAGAGGTGCACAGTGTCAGAAGAAGGGGCAGCGGGGACACGATGGGGGGTCAGGGAAGATGACAGGTGTTGGGGAGAGGAAGAGACAACACAGTAGCAGACAGTCACAGAAGTGCGGAGGAAAGGGACACAAAAGGAGGGGCAGCGGGCACGGAGTGGAGAGAGAGGCGCTGCCTTCCCGGGCCCCTCCAGTGTGAGCAGGATGTCTCTCAAAACGAGGCTGAGTCGATCGGATTTCAGGGGACCCGGCATCGCCGTGGAGCCCTCATGTGCGGAGGCACGTTGATTGAGCCCCCACAGGAAACCGGCACACGTTCCGGTCACTAACTAGGGTGCAGGTTCCTCTGTGAGGCGGCCAGACGGTCCTCAGAATGACTCCGGGATGGCTGCATGTCTCTGCACACACTGAAAATGACCGAGGCGCCCACTATACAGAGGTGGACTGCGTGCTGTGCGAGTTTTTTCTCAATGAAGCTGCTTCTCCAAAAAGGAACACACCCGAGGGCGGTCCCTGGGTTGTTACACGTTCGAGCGATCGAGTACGGGAGGCACGGTCGGTCGGCTGCGCCGTCTAGAGCAGTGTGGGGTCGGCGTCACGCTGCAGCGTTGGGAGGGGGCTTGGGGACACTCGGACATGGAAGCTGAAGGCCGTGTGCCAGACTTGAGTCCCAAAGCTGAGCTCCAGAGGGGACTGATGTGGCCGCCAGGGCCTGTGGCCACTGCTAGCCCTGGGCTCTGTACTTCGGGCTCCTGCGGGACCGGTCCCTTCCCCGTCCCTTCCCTGTCCTGTGGAGCAGAGCTCGGGCCCGGCCCCCTGCCCAGTTTCTTCCTGTCCTCCCCCTCCCGCCCCGGTGCACGCCGCTTTCTCTGCACCCACCGTCACCTCGCCCCATCTCCCTTGCCCCCCACTATAGCAGACGGCCTCCAGGCCCCTCGTTTTTCCTCATGCCGGACAGCCAGCTCCCGTGGGATCCAATCACCTGCTTCAGGGCGACGAAAAGAGGGAACAGGTGGTAAGTGGTCCAGTGAGACAGCACCTGAGACGCTGGAGTGGGAACATGACAGGAAAAACGTGGAAGAGAATGCAAGTGGGATTTTATATTTTGGGGGTCAGAAGTCAGGTGGTTTTCTAGCTGACTCTTGCTTGGTGTGAGCTGCCCACAGTTCACATGCCTCTGGGGCTCCGACAGGCACAGGAGTGCTGGGAGCGGCACCGTCAGGTGGGATGAGATCCCTTCAAGGGACCCCTGTGTCTCTCCAGCCTCGTCCCCTTTTACATAGCAGCCCCAGCCACTTCACCAGCGTTTGGGACTCTGGCTGCTACATGACAGAGAGATGCTGTTTTGCGTGGAGGCGCCCCTGGCTGAGCAGGCTGGGGAAAGGCCCAGCGTGTCTGGCAGAAAACTCAATTAACACATTGCGTACCTCATAGAAATCTCTAAGACATACGCCAGGAACTGCACGTTTTGGGGGCAAACTGCACGTTATTTAAATCATCATAACTACAGATCGTCTCCGGAATCGTCAAAACAGTCATCTGCATCTTCGACCTCACTAGGAATATCTGATAAATTATCGTTAAATACTTCCGGAAGTGTATCAGTTTCGTTGGTTTCCTTCCTTTCTCTGAGAGGGGGCATTTCTAAAAGCACCAGGAACTTGAAGACGAAGACTATTCGAATGACCAAAATACAATGTAACTGCAATGCTTTATGGGTTCGTGCAATTACATAGTTTTTCATAGATTGACCTGCACGGTTTCCACCAATGAGATCCCTTCATTCGATGTGGACAAGACAGTGTGTTGACATCTAAGGTGCATAACAGATGGCGCGTGAAACACGAGAAAACTCGTGAGCGGTCCTTAACAGATGGCGCGCAAAACACGCGAAAACTCATGAGCGGTATGCAATGTGTTAAATAGGGAGAAGTTAATTAAATATGCGCTCCCTTTTTGATGACGTAAATTTCCAATGTTTAGACACGTGGTTGTTTCTATCACAAGTCACAAGGAGCCCGATCAGGGCTGTGCACACGTGTGCGGTCTGAGGCCCAGGGGGCAGCCTTCCGCCAGGAAAGGCCGTGGCGGGCTCTGTCCAGGGTGCTGAACACGTCAGGGCAGTTCATTCGGCTCCGAGGATGGAAATACCAAAACGGGGCTGCTTCTCGATGGAACATCCTGGCCCTTCCTTGACCACATCACGTGGTTTGGAAAAGGAGAGAGGTCACGTACCCAGGCTTAATAAAACCTGGCACACAGAAACCCTGAGTGAAAGCAGAGGTGATTTAGCTCTGACAGACCATCCAGCTGACACCTCGAGGGTTAAACGAATAAATACTTCCGTTATTTCCACGTCCTGATGAGTGCAGTGTACCTTAGTTTGCTGAATTGTTTCTCTGCTGCACAGATGCATCTTGAGTTTTTGAAATCAGTGCTTTCGTGTACATTACAACATTAGGGCAGCTTCCAAGGCAGGGGCCCGAGAGGGCGAACGTTTGTGGGGCCCCGGAAATGCATCCTGAGCTGCTTCTGGGAGCACTGTGCATCGTCCACCAGCAGTGCCGGGAGCATCTGAGCCACCAGGTCCCTGAAGCCTGGAGGCTGCTAGCTGTGTCGGGCCTCCGCTCCTGCCCTGCCCGCCGCCCGACGGAGAAGTCGCCGTCCCCAGCATGGTTGCATCAAGTGGCATGGAGGGGAGTGGAGCCACATGGTGGGTCCCACAAAGAGGAACCAGCACAGCAGCGGAATCCTGAGGCCACGTCCGAATCCCAGCCTGGCCACCTGGCTGTGCGACTCTGGGTGACTGATCCCTTAGCTCAGCTTCTTCGCAGGCACAACGGCTGAAATAAAGGGCCCTCCCAAACACCTGTCCTTGATCTGCACAGCCCAAACCTGGCCCCTCCGTCTTGGTCAACAGGAGTGCTCATTCCGGGTGCACGGGCCGTCGCCCCTGGCCATCCACATCCAACCACACGGTCCTTTGACCACGAGCTGAGTGGGTGCCAGCCGACTGTCAGACAGACAGACCAGAGAGAGACCCACTCCTCAGGCCCCGCTCCCTTCCAGAGCTGTAGCAACAGAAGGAAACAAAACAGAGCACAGTCCCCATGCCGCGTGGCCTACACCCTGATGAGGAGACATCAGCAACACTCACACGTTAGAGGGACAGTAAATGCTGGGGACAAAAACGAACACAGAGGGTGGGGAGTCGAGGTGGGGGTGGCGGGTCACCACAGGCAGTCACCTCCCTCAATCCTGAAAACCACACCAAAATGGAAGCAGAGGGCAGACAAATTCTTTAAAACAACAACCTCCACAAAGTTAAAAGGAAGACTCAGAGCAGAGCTGCAGCACGGAAACGTGCGTTACCGAGAGAGAGGAGGGCACCCGTAAGAGGAGAAGCCGAACCACTGGAGAGCGTGGGGAGGTGTGGAAGCTCCGGGATCGCAGGTGGACAGCCGGCCCTCGGCTTCCTGCAGCCGTGACAACACCCGGGCTGACCGCCCGCACAGCGAGGTCTCGCCGCCCCCAGCTCTGAGTACTGGTTTTGGTTCTGGGGGGAGTCTCCCTTATGTGACGGTGCCCCTCGGATTCCGTGTTGTTCTGTGGCCCAGTAGCCCCAGGCGCCAAGCACGGGGAACAGGTGCTCAGCAGAAAGGTCCCTGCAATAAAGGCCGTCCCGAGACGTGAGCTGGAGCACAAAGGGAAGGACAGGGATCCGAGTCAGTCTTTGAACGCAGAGCAAACAGAAACCCAGTGTGTCCACAACCGTGCACTTGAGACCTGGATGTTTTAAATACCAGGTAAATACCAGCTCAAAAAATCTGAGTTAATGACAATCCTCATAGTCCCATGCACTCTGGAGAATAAACTATTGCCATAGGAAAATGAGAAATTTTATCTCCTTTTAAAAATATTCTCAACTTCCTTCACAAGTCACGTGTCCTCTGTGGCTATGTTTGAAGTCAATGGTGTTTGTTTTGGATAAAATCAAATGCTAATTTGCAAAGTCATAAATCATAATATCTTGTGCACATTTAAAATAACACCTGAAATCGAGCTCTGGTTCCACATAATTTCACGACCCTGTCCTAAACCATGGGACAGGTGCTTTGCGAATGAAAGGGGTCCCTTGTGGTTCCCAAGCCTTTAGTGATGGTGGGTGGCACGCCACTGTCAGAGCAGCGAGTGACAGCCCCGAGGTATCAAGTGCCCCAAACGGAAGGCCGGGCCACTTGAAAGAGATCCCGCATGCCTCAGAGGCTCCGTTCCTTTCTGCTGCACCTGGGCCCTAACAATCGCCCCAGTCAGTGGGCTTGGAGTGGCTGAGCAGGCCTCCCTTGCTCCTCGGGCCACCCCGCGTGCAGGCCGGCTCTGAAGCCTTGTGTCCTGCTGGCAATGCATCCAAAGACGTCTCTCACAGAAAGCCCTGCAGCTCCACGGGGGTGCCGGGCTACCACACAGGCCCCGGGTGAGGACGCGCATCACCAGGGGCGTGACCCTGACCGCACATGAAGGGAGCGTGGGTGAGGGCAGGCTCAGACACCAGGTAGTGTCGGACCGGCCCCGGGGCTGCCCCTGCCTGCTCGTGGGAGGTGGGAAACAAAACAGGAAGATGTGACGGGTTTAAAACACCGATACTGTCAACTGTGCAAAACCTGGCAGGTGTAAGCCTGTCTTTACACACAAGGCCGCAGATGGAGGCGCGGTGTCAGCGGGTGAGCTGCGTCGTGAGCTGCCGTGGGTGCCTGCTTCCTGCCTGTATCACCTTTTAACAAAATAAACATTTCTGATGAACATACAGGACGTATAGGAACATTCCCCCATACCTAAGTGTGAGGACGTCTGTCCAAGAGTGAGGTGACCGTCCCTGCAAAGGGAGTCCTGTTCCGGAACGCTGCCGACCTGTGGCTGCTGACCCACAACGGCTACATCCTTTATTAACATGTGGGCTGCAGGGCCGTGGTCACCCTGCCCCTTCCCCCGCCTGACAACTGGACAGTACCAACCTACTCACGTCCCCAGCCAGGGGCCCGCGAGCCCCCTGCAGTGACGACGTCCAGACAGCAGCGTCACCTGTGCACTGAGGGCGGGATTCGACCTGGCGCAGCGGCGACAGCGATGCCGACGGCCTCCCCTCGACTGCGCCGTGCGGACGCTGTCTTTACAGTGCCGGTTGGCCAGGGTCCGCTTGTTTTCTTCCACTTGAGGGTTCTAGTAGCGCTGAGTTGACTTTACCAGGAACAGTTTTGTGAGACTGTGATGTGACAGCTGTCACATCAGCCAGCGTGCATTTAAAAACAAAACTTAGCAAAATCGGTGAATTTTTGTGTAGCCATTTTAATATCAAAGATGGAATAAAAGAGCAACATTTTTGGTGTACTATGCTTCATTATTTCAAGAAAGGTAAAAGCAGTTGAAATGCAAAAAAAAGATGTGTGCGGGGAAGGGAGAAGGTGCGTGTCAACTGACTGAACGTGTCGTTGGTGGTTTGTGAAGTTTCGTGCTGGAGATGTCTCGCTGGACGAGGCTCCACGGTCGGGTGGACCAGCTGAAGTCGGTGGCGATCAAATCGGACGTTAACTGAGAACAGTCAGCGTTCTACCACGTGGGAGAGAGCCCAACTAACTGCAAATATCCAAATCAAAGTTACTGGTGAAAGGGAAAAGTGTGTCTTATTTTACGGGAAAAACGAAATGGACTTTTTGGCCAGCCAACTATTCACCAGGTCACAGCCATGTAGCAGGCAGGATGACAGAAGGTTCCCCAGATCAGATGGCGAACGAACACATCACAGCAGGCTGTTCTGTTTCACCCAAAGTCTGGAGCTGAGATTCCCCTCCTCGGCCGGAGCCCGACCAGCTCCTGCATGCAGTGAGCTCTGAGTTCTGACGGCGGCAGGCCGGCCCGTGCATGAAGGGGCCAGCAGGCTGGTGTGGGGGGAGGTGCATGGGGAGTCCTGTCATCTAGGGTGTCGGGACAGCGCTGATTCCGCCCTGGCATACATGAGTGGTTCCTGTGTATGGGGCCCAGGAGACCCAAAGGCTCCAACCGAGGCACTCGGGTGAACCCCCCTAACCAGGAGGCATGGATCCCGCTTTGCTGGGGACAACCCCAGCGTAAGTCTGCCCCCAGGTACATTATTATCACAGGGCCACCACACCTGAATCCCACTCTGCAGTCATTTCCAAAAATGACAAAAACCAGCCCAGGTCGGAGGAAATGTAACCACGACAACGACGAAGCTTTAGCCAAGGAAGAGGCTTCGTGAAAATGGAGCAGCCACTCTGAACACCTGCCCCGCTGTGTGTCATGACAGCCTCATGTCGGCCTCCAGCTAGAGAACGTGCCGGGACCAGGGGGTGCTGCAGAGGCTGCAGCGTGGCAGGGCGCTCCAGCTCACCTGAGCACCTGCCGAGGACCACACTCGGGATAACTGCCTCCACCAGCCCCACGGAGGGAGACGGCACGAACGGCGCCCTCATTCAAAGCCGCAGACCAAGGACCGCGCCGCTCCTGAAGCGCCGTTTGAGGCGCGGCCTTCTTCAGTCGGCCAACGCGGCAGCCCTCGCTCCGTCCCCTCCGTTTCCCTGAAGGAGAAGCCACTCAGAGCGCAACGGCGGTGCTCGACATCTAAGACCAAACTTACTTCCCACAAAGAGCAATTGATAACTCAGCATCAGTTCTAGAGGACGCTTTTAAACAAGGAACAGGCTTCATCTGTGCCACAACGGTCTTAGCATTTTCCCTCTGCGCCTCCCCGGGGGTCGGGGCTTTGTCCTGGCAAAAACAGCACAACGCCAGAAAATGCGGTGCGTGGGGAGCCTTGGGGACTGCCTGCGTCTAAAGCACTTTCTGCGCCACGGCTACAACTTTGTCAACACAGTTCAGTCAGATGTCACGGTGCATCCCCAGGGAAATTGTGGCGAAGTAAAAGGAAAGATAAGGCTGTGTTCCCAAACACGGTACTGGGCATTTTTCTCTTTTTGCGAAGCGCAGCCCAGCCCCCTGGGGCTGACGGGAGGGTCAGTGGCGGGAGCAGCAGCAGCCGGGGAGGGGCATCTGCAGCTGGCTTTTCATCAAAGGACCCCTGGCTCCTATTCTTCCCGGGCTGTGCTTGGTGTCCCCTGGGGTGAGGTTAAAAGACACGCCTGCCCACCAACCTCCCCAGCCCGGATGCGGCCTCCTCCCGGCCCCACCTGCCCCCAATTCTCAGGAATGCGATCTTTTCCGCTTCGTGCTCATTCCTGCAGAAGGGTTCCGAGATCCGTAATTTTCTCTTGAATACACTGCGGCCCACACACCCTGTGACATCCTATGGCACAGGTGGCCCCACCACTGGCTGTCTCCTGCCTGTCTCAGGGGGACTGCCACTTGCTGGGGGGTGGAGAGGACTCCGAGTCCCCACCAGGAGGAGGGTTTCCCAGGCACTGAAGAAAGTGTGTCTTACTCCACGTTTGTCCAGGTGCACGGGGGCTGTAACCCAGGCCAGACGCTCTCCCCATTTCCCACGGACTCCAGCAAACACCTCATTCTCCATTTCTGAGTGGTGAAGGGCTGTGAGCAGCTTCAGGTATTTTTAGTGTGCCCTCTGACCCCCCAGCTCAGGCTCACCAATGGAACAAATCCATGCCCGCAATTCCTTCCATGAAATTCAAGTGCCCTGTCCAACCCTAGACCTCAGGACTCTCCCACAGGTGACAGTGTGTCCGCCTTTTCCCACAAACCTTTCCATCCGGTGTGAACCAGGTCTGACCATGGGACGGCGGCCATCTACGGGGCAGGAGCGTCCATGAGTCAGGGAGAGGCGCGTGGCCAGGCGTGCTCAGCTCCGACGGGGTGGGGGCTGGGGGGTCGGCAGTGCGGCTGGGGCCACCAAGCAGGCCTGGCTCGTATTTTAGGAGCACGAGTGGGAAATGGAAGGAGATGCTGATGTCGGTGAAGAGTGTGGAGCTTAACGTGCAAAACGGGCACCAGAACAGAGTTCAGTGGGCGTGCTCACGGGCAGACCCAGAGCCCGGGGTGCTCGGGGATGCAAGGTGCGCTGTTCACTGTGAAGGAAGAAGGCAAACTGGTGACGTGGGGACCTGGTGCAGGAGAGAGGAGGTGTGATCGGGAAGTTCAAGGGATTTTCCAGCCCCGTGGCCGGCACGGCCCTGCCACCACGCTTTGTTGGTGTGTGGTGGCACATTCAACTCAACACACATCTCCAGGGAAAATTAAAAGCCAGGTTTTCTGTGAACGCAGGGGCCTGCCTGTAGCTGCTCTCATGCCCTGCGTGACTCCCGAACAGGCCGTGGTGCACACGCAGCCTGGGTGGGCAGGTGGGCTGTGACCCATCCTTAACGCCCCTTCACGTTTGTGAGTCGTTCCGCTTTGTCCTGGGTGATGGCTGCTCCGCCCGGGAAGGGGCCCTCCACAGAGCTTCGGCCCGGGCCCACCTGGCTGCTCTGAACCCAGCCAGGCTTCCTGCACCTCCATAATGCTCTCCATCGGGTGGCGAGTGGCGGAACGGGGCAGGGGCCCGGGCGTCTCACCCCGGTCGGACACTGGTCTCGTACTGCTGCCTGTCCCCTCCCCCAAAGCCGCCAAGGCCCCCCGGCTCTCCTTGGCTCTGTCACCGCAGGTTGAGGGCCACTTCCTCGCATCACAAACAAGGTCTCGCTTTTCTGATAAAGTTTCTGACTGAACCTGCCCACCACCCAAGTGCAAGTGGAAACTAGGGAGCGAACTACAGAATTCAGTTTTGAAAACAACCTAAAACATTTTTTTCACGAATAACATGTGTTCGTTGCTGAAACGAGGACCAGGGAGAAACAGTTAAAATCCTGGGTATCGCCCCCACCTCCAGCCCTTTCCAGTCACGTGACTTCCTCTGCACACACATGGGCAGGTGGGCACACACAGGGTTCCGTCTATGCCTCACATGGCGGACCCTCGCTGGCCGCGTGACCTTGGGCAGGTGATTCAAATTCTCTGAGACTCAGCCTCCTCACTTAGAATCAAGAACAGCACCGCCTCACTAAGCTGCACAGGCCAGGTGTGCCAGGTGCTGACTCCAAGCTAGCGCACGAAGAGTTACGACACGCAGCTCTCCCAACCGTCCTGTAAAACCAGAGGGAACATCGTGGGGCAGACACAGGCCACCGCAAACCCTGCTCTAGGCTGGGGATCAGGGGACACATGGGCTAGTGGGGCCTCACCCTTAAGACAGCGGAGGTCCCAGGGGGAGGGGGACAGGCAACACAGCCAGTGAGCACATTACGGTGGCTGTTAGGAAGTGGCGAGTGGTGCGGAGAAAGTGACAGCAGGGAGAGGCGGGCTGTGGCCTCACACGCCGAGGGGCTCCTGACATAGCATGTGCAAAGGCCCTGGGGCCGGATCCCAGGAGAGGGATGCTGAAGTCAGTTCATAGGACGATGACAACTGTGACGTGAACATCTTCCAAGCCATTAGTGGGTTGGCGAAAAAGTTCACCTGGCTTTTCCCGTAAGGTGGCTCTAACAGCGCCCTCTTCATTAGAAACCATTTTGTTAGACTGTGTTGTGACAGCTGTCATATCAGTGTGTGCTAAAACAAAGTACCAAAATTGGGGAATTGTGTGTCGCCATTTTAATATTGAAGATGAAAGAAAATACGCAACATGTTCGGCACATTATGCTTTAGTATTTCAAGAAAGGTAACAATGCAACTGAAACACAAAAAAAAGGAAAAAGAAAAAAAAGATTGGTGCCGCGTGTGGCGAAGGTGCCGTGACGGACCGAACGTGTCAAGAGCAGTTTGCGAAGTTTCGCGCTGGAGCTTCCTCGCGGGACGAGGCTCCACGGTCGGCCGGGCAGACCAGCTGGAGTTGACAGCGATCAGGTCGAGACATGAACTGAGAGCAATCAACGCTCCTGCTGTACGGGAGACGGCCGACATACTTAGAACATCCAAAGCAATAAAGTTATTGGTGAAAATGAAACAACGTGCCTCTTATTTGACGGAAAAAACCACATGGACTTTTTGGCCAACTCGCTGCACGGAAAGCAACCCTTCACGGCTCCACGCCGTCCCCTGGCAGTTCACCAGAACGTATTTAACCCTACTGCTGGTCACGGAGGGTGTCTGCCATTTCTGACTGTCTTTACGTAGAGCAGAGACCTGCCATGTTAACACCTGCAGTCCGTTACGACACGCTCCAACGTTTGGGAATCAGCAAGAACACAGACAGATGACTGGAAGGTATACTCCGCACCCCCCCACCCCGCCCAACTAATGCTTTAGTGTAGTTTTTGCCCTGTTTCAAAACAAAAAGCTTCTCTGTATTTTTAATGTTTCTAAAATGCTATGTTTCATAATCTAGGAAAAAATGCAAAACTGTTATTGCAAAAGTCCAGGATGGGAAGTGTGAGCTCACGCACTTGCTAGAATGAGGAGGCGGGCCTGGAAACCAGGCGGGAATGTGTGCCCCGGACACGAAGGTCACGCTGCGTCCAGACACGAGACGGCGTCGCACCCATTCACTGGGACCACTTTCACATGAGCACATTTGTTACTGAGGCTTTTAGAGGACTGGGGTGGGGGGCGATGGAGACAACTGGACTCGAGCAATAGAAAAAGAATTTCAAAAATCAAACACAGAGCATAATGAATGCAATTTTAAGGAAAAAAAAAGAATATTGTGTGAAAAGAAAAAAAATAACATTTTTTTAAAGAAAGCAGTTGTCCAGGAACTTGTGCTAAGGGAACTGGATGGCTGACCCTCCAGCTGGCCACGTCCCCGGCGCCCCCCGAGGGAAGGTGAGCATGAGTGCCAGCCCAGATCACAGCCCGGACCTTGATGGCCACAGAGGGTCTCACGTGGCAGTCATTTTTCCAGACTGCGCGGCCTCACAAATCTCATCTGGGGGCCTGACCCGCGGGTCTGCCTGGCGCTGCCGCGGCCCGCTGATTGATGGGGGCCTGACGTGCCCCCGGACTTCAATTTCCTCTGTGTCCCACCGTGAACGCAGAGACGGAGAGTGGTGCTTCTGCACACGGGCTCTCCCGCACGTGCCACTGTCTAGGCAGGGCAGCCGCCAGACAGGGACCGCGGAGCTGCCCTCGGGGCGGCGGAGAGGCCTGTCCGGCCTTCTGCACTCATGCGGATTGCCACGTGAAAGGAACGAAGGGGCATCGGCCGGCTGAAAGTGGGCTTCCAGGCTCCGACGATCGGGCTTAACATTTTGAGCTCTGTGAAGTAATTGTATTTTCTGGTTGTATTATGTGTAGCAAATGTTTCTGAAGCGGTAATGCTGGTATCAGCTGTAATTTTGGAGTCCGGCTAGGAACTGTTTATTGACAGATACGGTGGAAAAACAGAGTGCTCAGCGAAAGAAATAATCACTAAGGTCGTCGAGCAAATGCTGCCGAGAGCGACTCTCCCGTGAGACCCGACCGGGGTGGGAACTGTGTGGCACATTTATCAATCACGCGAAGCCCCCCGAACTGCGTTTTCAGTGTGGCTGTCCTGTTTCCCTGTAAGTGAGGATACATTTTAAGAGACTCTGAAATGCACACAGGAGCACGGACCTGACACTGTAACAAGATTTTAAAGTCCCACCGCAGAGATAATGTAGCAATTAAAATAGCATTTATAACTAAATATCTGTAAATGTTTCTTCCCATAAAAGAGGAAAATTTTAAGCCATTTAAAATAACCATCTGTTTCTCCATGATATAAAATTTTTAGTATCATTGCATAATTAATATCGCTTTTTGTTAATAATCTTATCTGTCAGATAATAAAGCAAAGATGTAGTGAAAGATATATGCGTGGAAATAAGGTTAAGAATGCAAAACCGAGGAACCACAAAACTACCACTAGAGAAAACACACGGAGGGCTTGAGAAAGACCCCGGGCCACCACCACCCAGCTCTCCATCCATCAGCTTTGCCCGTCCAGCCCCCCGCCACAACCCCAATTACTTGTGTTTCTAAAATCCCTCCTCCCCCACCCCCACTCCTTTCCTCTTGCTCCCTACAATTTTTAAGACTTTTGGGGCCTTTCCCTTTTTGCACGTATTTACAAACTCTGTGATAGGAAGCAACGGAGGGATTGGAAAGAACCCGACCAAACCGTGCCCTCGTAGCTGACAAGGAGACAGTATGATTGAAGTTTCTTAAGCCATTTGATAGTCAGGCTGAGACACTGAGAAAACCACAGAAATACAAGGTAAATGTGCTCCTGGCCCAAGAGTGGCATAAAACCACGAGACAAGGTCCTATATGTTGTTTAAAATATGCAACGTTATAAAATCAGGCATGTCATTATAAATACAAAAGCCTACTGGAAATTTTCTTCCCAGTTGGAGAAACAGCGTATCTTTCAGACGGACCTTTGTGCACTGCTTTGCGTATCACCTGCGTGTGGTTTCGTGCTGGGGGAGGAAAGGCTTTTATCTTAAAAAAATATTACCTGTGTGGTGATTGTGGGGGTGGGGGAGGTGGAAGGGAGTATGGAGGGGGGGGGGGTTTAAATAGTCGTGAGAAAAAAATACAATGAAAAATAAACTATTCAAAACAAAAAAATTATCTTAAAATTCACAATTTACAACTAAACCTGTAGGGACCAAAAGAAATAAAATACTAAGCAATTCTGTAAAACTGTAGATTTCTGTAGTTTAGGAAGCTTTAAAAATTCAGGCAAATAACACTTTGCTGCACTGAAGCCAAAGAGAAACGACGTCACTAAAGATGCCTCTGGGACTCGAAACCCAAGTGCAGTGACGCTTGCACGGGAGGCTCCCAGACTTCCCGGAGAAGGGCGGGCCGCCCGCCTTGGATGGCTCCGCTCCGGCCCAGTCCAGCGCCTGCTGTCTGTCTGCACAGCAGATGACACCACCATGCTGACCCCATCACCTCACACCGTGCCTTCACTGTCCTCCCCGAAACCGTAAGGGGGCTCGACTGTGCAGGCTCAAGCCCCAGCCTTCACAGGGTCCGTCTCTTTTCCTCCCTGCCTGGCTCTAGGCCCCTTCCCTCCTGACGTCTCACCTCCAGCTCCTTCCCCTGATCATTCCCCTCTCCACAAAGCTCCCAATGTCACGCCTCTCTCTGCCCTCTGGGCCTTGGCACAGCCCTCTTCTCTGCACGGGGGACAGCGATGGGCCCTCTAGCCTTCTGAGTTCTCAGTGTTGTGGGCCCGATCGCAGCTGTCTTCTCTGGGGCCGCTTGCAAACACACCCTGGGCACCACTGCCCATGATGGGCCGCCGCCCACCCTCCTTTTCCTTCTCCCCCCTGACTTGTTTACTTGCCAATTACCCGTCTGCCCCCCTTCCCCTCCAGGGCCCAGGACTGCTGTTCTCACCCCTGCCGCACGCACGGTGGGGGCTGGGCCTTGGGGGACACACGGCTGGGGCCCACAAGCATTTGTGGGACACCTGAAGTGGAATAACGGCTGGGAGATGCACCAGATGAGACTGTCCCTACTTAGCGCTGGTCGATCGAATGATTCTGAAGTGGTGGAGGCACCCTGAGGTCGGAAACTCAGGTGTGAACTCTAGTAACCACTTTGAAAGCGTGAAATGTTCTGCCGAGGGTCCCCCGTGAGCGCAGGGAACTGCACCCACAGTCGGCCACGTGCTCTGTGCGCGGGGGCACCGGCTGTGCGCGGAAACGCCTCCCAGAACACCACCAGAGCATTGTGTTAAAAAAGCACTTCATCTTAGACACTCAGAGAATTTCCTCACAGAAGCTGGCAGAGGCCTTGGGGCTCATTTCACCTGCCCCCCGTGCCCCGCCCCCACCGCCCGAGGCCAGTTCCTCTTTGGGGGCGTTTCAGTGAAGGAAACAAAACTTGGCGATAAGAGAGAAAGTGGGGGCAGGGCGCCCCCTCCTGATCGGGTAGGGGACAAGCAGGTGGGCAGTGTAGGCCAGGTCTCCAGAAATTGCGGAGAAGAGAAAGTCCGGGGACATGGGCAGAAGGGGGCGCGATGGGCCATCTGGGGCGGTGTGGGTGTGCAGGAGCTGAGCAGAGCGGGGACAGAAGCCATAGAGATGGGACAGGAAGAGGGGGTGGGAGACTGGGCACCAGACACATCAGGGGCCACACCAGTGGGGGGCCTTGCCAGCCAGACAGAAGATACCAGGAGCACGTTCTGGGTGCAGGAAAAGCTGCTAGAGTGCTGTGTGGGGGAGCCAGCAATCTGACTGATCTCCACTTCTCAAGGAGTTTGGCGTCCTTTAGGGACATGAGGGTAAGAGGCAGGAGGTGAGCCAGGACCCGGCAGGCACAGGGGCCGTGGGACTGGGGCACCGGAGAGGGTGGGGAGGGGCAGCTCAGTGGGCATTCTGGGAGGTCAAGTGGAGAGCACCACCCACATACACTGGTCCTGCGAGGTGAGGGGAAGCGGGGGCTTAGGAGCAACCCTGGCCTGAGCTGCTGAGAGGATGAACGTGGAGGGGTGGGGGGCAGGGCTGGTGAGAACACAGATTTTCAGAATGAAATCTGGAGTTCTACTCTGAGTGCACTGAGTGTGAGCTGTCAACAGCCTTTCCACGCAGGAGCCGGGGGTCGAGGCCGGTGAATGAACTTGAGAGTCTTCCAAGGAGTGTGTGCAGTGAGGGGAGAAGGCTGCACTCTGAGCGATGTCAGTGACTGAGTCTAGCAGAGGATGGTGACGGAGGCTGCACCCTGAGCCATGTCAGTGACTGAGTCTAGCTGAGGATGGTGACGGAGGCTGCCCCTGAAGACGTGTCGTCACAGGAGCCACAAAGGTTCAAGCAGGATGAACTGGTCAGCAGGTCCACTGTTGCTCAGGGGTCAATGCCAAAGGGAGCCACGGGGCTCTGGGACTGATGGTGGGGCTGGTCTGGTCGTGGGTGAGGGCGGTGTTTGCTCAGTGCTGGGTGGGGGACAGGGTGGCATGGGTCAGAGAGAAAGGGGCCGGTGGGGACCGAGAGCTGTCTAGGAAAGTGTGGGAGGAAGGCATGCCAGGAAAGGGATGGATGCTGCAGAGGGTCACGGAGCAGGGTGACAGACGCCCATGTGGGCCTGTGTGCCATGAGAAACGACCCCATAGCTGGGGAGACTACGGGGACAGCATGGAGAAGGGTCACTGCAGAAGCAGAGCCCTTGGTCCAGAGCCGGGAGGGATGGCCCCTCACGAGGACAGAAACGTGGGCAGCAGACCAGATACTGCAGCCCCGGGGGGTGGGGTAAGAAGACGGGGAGCCCCTCTCCTATTGTTCTGGTGACGGGCAATGGGCAATGAGAGCCGCCAAGTGTGGGGCGGGGAGAAAGGAGAGAACGGGAGCAAACACGTCTGAAACCGTCACTTTGAAACACATGTATCAGACTGCTTTATGCTACTTTGTTTCAGAGCCGTCCTCCCTGTAACTTGGACCCAACCTCCCAGCTCCGTCCTCTGGAAGTAGACGGAACAAGGCTCCTCTTTCTCACTCATGACCGCCGCTCACACACTTGGTTCGCACTCCGAGAGACCTCCACCCCGGCCGCACGTGACACCCGGGGAGCATTCCAGGGCCCTGGCCCCAGGAACCGGGGAATTATTTAGAAGCATCTCTGGCCTCTGCCCACTAGATTCCAGCAGCATGTCCCCCTTCTGAGCTGTGACAGAACATCTCTAGATACTGTCAAATGTCCCCTGGGGGGGACAAAATCACCCCTAGATCACCACTGGTCTAGAGAAGATGCCAAGAGCCAGAGGGGCCCAGAGACGTGGTCTGGGCGCTGTGGCAGCTGGCAGCCGCGCCCCCCTTGGCCATCTGTTTTAAAGAACTTCCCGACTTCTGCCAGGAAGACAAGAACCGCTGGGCCGCAGGCATGAGACACGGTTCCCCCTGATCCAACGCTGGGGGCAGCGCGCCCCCGGCCAGCACCTGCTGCTAGAAATAGCTGATGGGAAGGAACTGAGGAGACAAAGCACAAAGACCAAAAATTCTGATTGGGAGGAAAAAACACATACCTTTTACCCCCTGCGGCCAGTCACCCTAGGAGGCGCCGGCTTTCTCCTCGGCGGCGTGCGGAGAAAGGAAAGCGGGCTCCGAGCCGAGTGAGGGGCCGGGGTCATCCCTTTAATTAGGCGACGAGCTGGTGAGGGGAACCGACCGCGGCGGCGGAGGCAGGGAGTGCCCAGCTTTGAGAGATGAGAGCCCACGGGCCCTTTCACACGGAGTGGAGCGGAAGGTGGACGGCAAACCCCAGGGAAGGGTTTCTGAGCGCCAGCCCAGATTTGGGAGGAACCCACGATGAAAGGGAAGTTCAGGGAAGCCAGATGAGGGAAGTCTATCTATAGTCCATGTCCTTAAAAAGTGAGCTTTATAAGGAGATAAACAATTTCTGTAACACGACGTTCCAGTGTGAAGTATCCCCTTTTCCACAGAAATAGCAGAAGGGGGGCGTGTGATGAGCTCTGGAATCAGAAAGACCTGGCTTTGAATTCTGGCTACTTGTTACGAGTGTGGAATTCACCTTCCCGGCCCTTTGAAACCTCTGTGATCAAACGGGGACGATGATTCTCAGGAAATGAGAGTGAGGAGTCCGGCTCCTGCCCGACGCAGAGGCAGATCACAACCAGGCGGCCCGTGTGGCGGGTCCCCCTTCCCCTCATTAAATCCCCTCCTGCCGTCGAAGTGCCCGGGTGAGAGGGTTGCACTACCACCACCTGCTGGCCACACACTAAAATTGTCAGCATACTGTCCAAGGACAGAGCCAAGTGCTCAGAACTTCAAAGTTAAAACCAACAGACAGGCAGCAAGCAGCCTGGGGACCCACAGTCGAAGTACATGCTTGGGAATCCTAGGAATCTCAAACGCAGGGTGCTGACCCCCCCCATCCCAACCTGGGGGAAACAGCAGGCGGCGCCACAGCGATCTTGTGTTTCTCAGCTGCCCTTAAAACAGCCACGCAAAAACAGGCTCCTCGTGGGGAAAAGAACGCCAAGGTCAGCAGCCCCTCAGAGGCTTCAGCCCCGTAGCCCAGCGCCTGCCGACCACAAGGCAGGTGACCGCCGGCCAGAAGGAAGTGCCTGTGAGCAGCACACCCGCCTTCCCTCCCCACCCCCGGACAAGAGGGAAGATGGATACAGGTTTGCACTCGATGCTGACAAGACTGGATGACGATGATGGCCTGGTGGAGGCGGGCCGCTCGAGAGCCATTTGATGCAATGCGATATTGACGGTGATGGCCAGTCAGGGCGGAAGAAGATGAACGGTTGGAAGGAAGCAATCGGTGCAGGGGTGTGGCCCGCAGAACAACCTGCCAGTCAGGAGGCGGGGAAGCCTGGCTGCCCCAGCAACAGCCACAGTTACGCCCCGGGGCCAAGGCTGGCACTCCCGAGTCTCCCAGCGCGGGCCCCAGCATAGGTGTGAGGCATCGCGCCGGCGGTTAGCCTTGGAGTGAGCTATGACGGCCAAGTGCGCTACAAATGACCCCCGGGAGTCTCCCCCTGCTCCCTACGGCGATGCTAACCCTAGGCTCGCACTTCTAGAGAGAATTACCTATAGGGAAAATGATTAATCAAAAAAAAAAAAAAAATCACAGGCTCCCAATAAGATCCAAGAAAGCCCTCTGCCAATGGCGGCCGCAGAGATAATTGTTCCGCATCTATCAATGCAGCTCAGCTGGCCCTCATTGACTGCGAACACCAAGTCCTTTCACCCAGGATTATGAGTCGGCGCGCCCGGGCTCGCAGCTGCCATCACGGTGATAAACAGTTGGAGCCACAACAGGCTCTGACGTGCAGATCAATTCTGGGTCCATAAAGAATCTGCACAAGAGGTTCCAGGACAGGAATTTACAGCCACCCGTTTTTATTCTCTCTCGCTGCAAAAATTACTCTGTCAAACACTTAGGGGAGTGAGAAAAAATGTAAAAAAATTAATTTTTCATGTACTACGGGAACGGCCTTTCTCAATGCAGAGGCCCAAGATGAGTATGTCCCTGCGCTTAAGAAATTACGCTGAGCCGCATGCGGGCGCTCCGTGGAAGGGGGACCCCGCCGCCGGGCTGCCTGCGAGCCGCAGACGGCGATCCGGGACCCTGAACGGAGCTGTCTGGGTTCTCTCCGAGGGCAGATGCGGCCCCGTGTTCTCGATGCCAAATTACATTAGACATTTGATTTTAAACCGCGGGTGCTTAAATGTAAAGCCTTATAGCGGTCGCGGCCGTAAAGCAGTGGGGAATTCCAGGGCACGAAGCAGCGTCTTCCTTTCTTCCCTCCGCTAATTTAACCAGAACCTCCTGTTTTGTGGTCTGCACACTACAAAGTGATCTGTCTCATTAGGAGTTGCTCACAGCTGCTGAAAGACAGAAACCCCGGGGGCGCCTCTGCGTCTAGTGGGGCAGACTTTGAAAAGTTCTGTGGAGCCAAAGTCTTAATTTAGTGCGGACGCCGGGCTGGAGAAAAATGGGATCTCAATGTTGTTATTATTATTAGGTTTTACAATAAAAGCATATTCACCGATTCACGGGCATTTGAATTCAAAAGCTGCTTAGCTTCCCGCGTCCCTGCTGCTAGCGCCGCACAAGCTTTTCATGACGGCAACATCCAAACCGAAGAAGACTGGGGGTCGAGGGATAAGAATGATTAAAAAAGAGGGTGGGGTCCGCATCGACGGTCACTTGAAAAGGAAACGCGCTGCAGAAAGCTCTCCATCCTGTTTGTGTCTGCTGGGGGTGTTTCCACGCACGGAAGGGAACGCTGGTGCTCAAGTGCAGGTCTTGAAATCCGTTCACAAACACGTTTTCTTGAAGTTGTTCGTCAGATCCTGTGCCCTGGCGTTCGTTAAAGATGCCTTGGGTCTGGCCACTTGGTGAAGCCGCTGCTGGCAGGAGGCCGGGACGCTACCCCCACCGCAGGCACACAGGGCTTCTCAACCCCCAGGGGAACCTGCTAGCCCAGGGGTCTTGGTAATGGGCAGCTCCGATCCAGTAAATCTCGGGGGAGCCTGGTCTCTGCGTCGCAGCCAGCTCCCAGGGGCTGTCTGTCTTCACTCGGTCCAAGGCCAGCTTGACAAGCGGAAGTTAAGAGGGTCGCGCTCAAGCTTCGGCATCTGTCCACGGAGGGCTGGCTACCTGCTCCGGATGAGGTGGGTCCCGGCACCCCCAGGGGATGCTGCCGCCACCTGTCGAGGCAGCACCTCCGATATACAGCGAAGGTCTGGAATGAGGCCACCCGAGTCTGCATCCCTGTGCTTGTCGGACGTGACTCTGAACAAGTGTCACTGCACCTCTCTGTGCCAGGGTCTGCCCCTCAGGAAGACAAGCCTACGGCAGCGTCTGCTCCCTGCGGCTCGGACGGCGTGGTCCAGGGGTGGGCCCCAGCGAACAGTGGCTCTTGTTATCATCACTGCCACTGGCTCCCTATCAGCTGTGGCTTGGCACAGCATTTTATCGACCCTTAGAAATTCCAGGCATGAAGGAAGAGCCCTGAAGACCTGCAGGAACAGTATTTCTGTTGCGTTTCTGGGTTTGCTATTGAAAATGTCAGCTGTCCATGTTAAAATAAGATGTTGGTTAATTCTGCAATTCTGGGCTCTCCTCTCATCTCTCTGCCCACCCCCCCCAACCTGGCTGCAGCTCCTCGTTCTCGACCCTCCCCCGGCCTCCTCTCCAAATTGCCGCAACGTGGGTACCGACTTTCTCCTGCACAAAAAGGTCCATCTGGCTCGTTAAGCATCGTCCGGGTTTGATGCTCTTCTGGAAGTTTTCCCCGATTATCTCGGTCTGTGCGGTTCTGCTCGGCTTCGCCCCATGGCAGGCTGAGACCGGGCCACAGACCTGGGTTTCTTGTCTCCTGTGTTCAGGGTCCCAGCTCGGCTGGGTTGGGGGTGCTTAACCAGTCTGCAGCAAATGGCTACATGAATGAAGAACGGTCACCCGAGGGCATCGTGCACGAGGACTCACTCAGTCAATTTGAAAACAGCGTCCACATGCACGTGACCTCGTTCTCTTAGAAGTGATTGGTGCATATGCCCACGCTGGAAATGCAAGCAACCTCCGTGGGAGCACCCCGAGTCTGGAAATGACGTCTTTTCAGGATGTGGCGGCACGGTGACCGTGCACAGGACTAACCAGAGGCCAGAGCTTCAGGGGGAGGACCAGGCAGCCGACAAGCCGTTATCAGGGACCCGACTGTCCAGAGGGAAGCTTTTTGGAAAGGATTTCGGATGTACATGTTGCTGCTGACACCTTTCCTACAAAGATGCTCTGAGCACAGGGAAGGCAAAGGTGGGGGTGATGCTGTCGGGAATCGGCTCCTCCACCCCCCATTCTCCCCACCGGTAATCCCACAGCACGTGAGAAGCAAAACAGAGAAGCTGGCACTCGAACCAGGCTGTGTGGGTGACTCAGCACCTCTAGTGCAAAGGAGGTGCTTCAGGAGGCGGGGCTGCAGCAGGGTGCTCGCCCCAGGCTCCGAGTTCCGCCCACCCGCCCACCAACGCAGGCGCACACCTCCACAGGGAGAGGGCGACAGAGCAAACCTATAGGCCAGTAACACTCACGGAAAAATCAATGCCTTTCAACGTGTCTGGTAGCGCCATGTTCTGCCTACGGCACGGAACCCCGACGACAACAGCAGGTCGCAGGACAGGGACACGGAGCAGGTGTGCGCTGTGCACCTGAGGACTGCACAAGGCGGAGAAGGGCCTCACACCGCAGCTGGGAGGACACAGAGGCTCACGGAGGTGGGGGCCTGCCGAGGCGGGGGTGGGGGGCGGAGGGCAGTGGCTGTGCCACCGATGTGTGGGAGGGGAAAGCCCAGCCGGGCCTCCCGGGACTGGTGACAGCTGGGAACGCACACAGGTCCCAGCACAAGGGAGGCCTTTACAGTGACGTCAGACCCCCTTTATCGGAGTGCTATAGATCCTCATCATTTCTGATGGAGGGCAGAAGGCCTGGAAGAGTCCCTGGAGAGGGTGAGGTGACCTCGGCCACCTCCCGCAGCACCTTCTGGGTGAGCTCAGTGCCTGTCCTGGGGCTGGGCTGCTGGCCCAGGTGACAGGACCTGCCCAGGCCGAGCTGCCACCTTTCTGGGCCCTCTCGGCCCAGCCTCCGTGGGGGCGTCCACGTCTCCTCCTCGCTTGGTCTGGGGACGTCCTTCTTTAAGACTGGGCGTGGGGCCACCAGAAACAGGGGTGGTGTTCATGGGTGGCGGCAGCCGCTGGGTCTCCAGGGAGGGCCCGACGCGGCGTCCCTGAATTAGAACACTGGGCCGGCATCACTCCAGCCCCGCCTGGCGGACAGTACACAGCAGCGGGGTGCCTTCAACCACCGGCGAACGGGCCACAACACGCCACCACAGGTGAGGCCGCACCCAGGGACTTTTTGGGATCCCCCCTCGTATACGGCAGGACAGTCTCCAGGTTGCAAGTGTGCCGTCTCCCAAAAAGCTGGCCCCACAAAAAGGTGGGGAGAGCCTCCAAGATCTCCGGGACATAGCAGGAATCTTGGAAAACGGAGGAGAATGAATCATGCGTTTCCCACTGACGGAAAACGCCCCAGTCGATACGGAGGGAGCACCCACGCAGGGGAGAGGCCGCCGTGCAGGGAGTGTGGCCAGGGCAGAAAACCGCTGTTCTTGCAGCCCCGCCGCCGCAGGGCCCCGGGAGCCTGAGTAA
Organism: Macrotus californicus; assembly: GCA_007922815.1. Lineage (NCBI taxonomy): Eukaryota > Metazoa > Chordata > Mammalia > Chiroptera > Phyllostomidae > Macrotus > Macrotus californicus. The sequence continues at coordinate 491,322 of VMDR010000026.1, forward strand.
GCCGCCTGCCCCGTCTGCCTGCAGCCTCAGTTTCCCGATCTGTCAAGTGGGCGTGAGCAGCTGCTCCTCCCTGCCCCAGAGAACGGCAAATGAGCTGACGTGGGTAGCACAGCCCGTCACGAACAGACGGAAGGCGAGACAGGTGGGGCGGCCGCGCTGCCCCCGGTGCCACCCGCAAAGCGGACTGCGGAGAGCTCGGGGCGCTGCGTCCAGCCGCCGGCCTACACCCGAGGGCCGCGTCCTCTCTTACCGCTGCTGATGGCCGAGTTTGCGATGACCGTAGCCTCGCTCCACTGGTCGGCACTGGAGACGGAGTAGGACCGCTGCTGCATGCCGTCCGGCCGGCTGTTGAAGGAGCCCAGGCTGACGCCGCTGGCCATCTGAGACCCAGACGCGCTAGTGACAGTCCCTAGGAACAAACAAGTCAGGTGAACACTCCGCGGACTGCAGGCCCCAGAAGCCAGCTTCAGTCAGTGTAGGGGGCCTACGTGCCCGCACATGAGGCCGTGGGGCGAGAGCGGTCGTCCTGCCCACGTGCAAGTGGCGTGTTGCACCGATCGGTGTCTGAGAGGGGCAAGAGGGTGCTGCGCATTCGGGTGCCCGGCAAACCCTGGGAAGGGGCCTAACATCTCTGATGACTGCACCCAAAGCAACCCCGAAGACAGATGCACGGCACAACCGCCATCTCCAGAGGAAGCGAGATGCAGGCAGAAGATCCCCTTATGGAAAAGCCAGTGAGGGGGGCCCTCCAGGAGCCCTGCTGTGTCGGCATCAACGGACGTGGGAGTGGTCACCGGCTGGAGTCAGTTTTGGGGGCAGGGGACTGTTTCCACGGCGAAGACGGATGTGACCGTCAACACAAATTGAAGTTCCTAGACACGGCGCAGAAAGGGGTGTGGACTCCTCAACCAGGTAAAAGGCGAAGCAGAGGAAACCCCCGTAGCCGCTTCGCCGCGCAGGTGCACGGCGACGCAGGACGGCGCCGCGTGCTGGGTGGTCTGAACCAGCTGCTCTGCACCAAGAGGGACAGTTCCCTGGTCACCCCGAGTGTGGACTCAAAACCACACTCAAGTGCCTTTCTCTAAGCTCAGCCGGTCACACCCTGCTGTAGCGAGTTTGTTTGTAAGATCTATTTGCAGATCCTCGAAGGCATTAGATTTTTTTTTTAAACTTTCCTCCAACTGTTTCAGTTTAGAATCAATTAAATTTCCAATTAAGTTTTCACTTGTTTTGAAAAGAAACCCTTCTGAACCAAAGGGTGTGGGTCTGGGGCCTCTGATCCCCACACCCGGCAATCGGAGCCGATCTCGGGGCTCCCAGGCCCCGTCCGAATCCCCAGCAGGAGGAGGCTTCAGAGCACAGCTGACGTTTCTAGGGTGGATGAAAGGAAAATGAGAAGACGGAGAACTGGGCGAAACAACAATGAGCACGTACATGAAAACCGCGCCCCACTGCCGAGCCCGGTCTCTCGCGCCCGGACGGCCCGCGGGGACACCTGCCGCTTGGTGAAAAGTCCAGCAGACAGTCCTCTCCTCCCTGCAGCGAACACTTGCACCGAGGGAGCCACAGCCGAGTCTGGGACCCGCCCACAAAGCCTCCTTCTGTCCCCGCTTTAGGCACACAGGCCGAAACACGTCAAAAACCAAAGTGACTCACTCCCTGTCTGGGGTTTGGTGACGCCACGGCACTCCAGCCCCGAACGCCTTTCTCCCGGGAGTGTGGCTCCCTGAGGACCACAGTCGGCAACCTCTGGACACAGTTTAAAGGGCAGTGGCACCGGCCACTGGCTGCTCCAGGCCAGACTCCAGGGGTCAGTACCCCTGGCCCCACGCACGGGACAGCCCAGTCCACCTGAACTTTGGCGAAGGGACAAGGAGATGTCCCCACAGAGGTACCCAACAAGGAGCTCGTCCAGGCTGACAAGTTCACCTCAGGGCCACATGTGTACTGTTGAAAAAGGAGAGCGGATTCTGAACGTCCACCCTCACGTGGAACTGTGGCGATGCTGGGCACACGCCTGTGGCCAGCCTGCTGGGCCTCACACTTCTCGCTGTTTGTCACATGGCATTCTAAGTGCAGGCCCAATACTGGGACCTGTTGGAGCAGCTCTGGGGCTTGGCTCCTGAGGGGTGCCCAGGGAAGCAGGGGTGGGGGAAGCAAGGTAGGGGGGAAGCAAGCAGGGAGGGATCTCAGGGGTGGAGAAACGCTTGTCAGGATGGCGCGCTCCTGCTGCCTGGCTGCAGAGTCCGCCCAGGCCCCCAAACTGTGCAATCCTTTAGGAAGCCACTTCTGCGGGCCCTCGGCCTGTGAGGTCTCCTGCCCGCAGCCTCATTGAATTCTCAGCTACCACACCCCACAAGAATGACAGGTCTGCATTTTGGCAAAATGGAGGTGTGGACAGGGACAGTCTAGGGGGTAGAATTTTAAAACAGGCCCGCAGACGTGTGGCCAGGAGTCTGGGCTGAGCTCACCGAGCCTTCTCCCTTAGAGGATAATGACTTCTTTTTAAACATGAAATTAATTTGGGAGATTTCATCTAAAAAACCTGTGGCTCTCGGCGCCACCTGAAAGAGGAGATGGCCTGGTGGCCACGAGCCTGCAGCCGTGCTGACCACACACGCCCGTCGACTCTGATGGGGCTGTGCCTCGGCACCGAAAACCGTGGAGGTCCACACTGCGTTCAGTGTGGCCGACCTGCACAGTGCCGGAGCGCTGCCTGGCCCGCCGTGCACACTCACGTCGGCCACAGATGGGCAGAATTGTCCCCTGGCAGCCGCCCAGCATCGTGGGAGAGCACCACCCCACGCACCACTAACCTGAGAAAGATCAGAATTCAAGATTCAAAGTACAGTGGACCCTTAGACAATGCAGGTTTCGGGGGCGCTGAACCCCCAACGCAGGCAAAAATCCACATGTAACTTTTGACTCCCCCCAACCTTAACTACTGATCTAGCCTACTATTGACGGGAAGCCTTAGCAATACCACAAACTGCTGACTGACACATATTTTGGATGTGAAGTATGCACTGTATTTTCACAATGCAGGAAGTTAGAGGGAAATGTCACCAGGAAAATCCATTTGCTGTACCTACTGGGGAAAATCTGCCTTGTGAGTGGGCCCGTGCAGGTCAGACCCTCGCTGTGCAAGGTTCACCTGTACAGTTCCTACGGAAAGTGGAAAGCTTCCGGACCACCTCAAAGTCAACAAACCGTGAGTGGAACCGTTGTGACTTGGGGCCCGGTGTCCAGCCCCACGCCCGTCCACGGAACTGCAGCCTGTGCCTGCAAAGCCAGGGTGCACACCCGCCCCTCACCCACTGCATGGCCCTCTGCCACCTGCCCGCCCGCTTCCTGGTCCCCGGGTACCACGGGTTACAAAGTCTCTAAAAATATGCACAGAAGGGTTCTCATTTCCAGTAAAACAATTTTTTTTTTTAAATTTAAGATTTTGTTTATTTTTAGAGGGATGAAAAGGAGGGAGAGAGGGAGAGAAATATCAATCGGTTGCTTCTCACACCCCCCCCAACTGGGGGCCTGGCCCTCAACCCAGGCATGTGCCCTGACCGGGAATGGAAATGGCGACCTTTCGCTTTGCAGGACAATGCCCAACCCACGGAGCCACATCAGCCAGGGCTCAAATAAAACATTTGTGACTTTCCCTCAGGAGACTAAACCTCTTGTATGATGTATTCACTTTATTTTAGTTTCAGTTAAAACTTTCCTGAGAATCAAACAATACAGGATGGAGTAATTTCAACATAAACAAGTTATTTTCTGTGACGGTACAGAAATGTAGTTAACTGAAAACAAACTACAAACTATGAAGGGTGAGAGAGAGCTTCGGCCGTAAATACACAGTTTGGACGTACACAACCAGGCACCTGCCTGTAAATGTGAGCGCGTAAAGACACACGTCTGCACGTGGAGGCAAAGCCGTGGTCACAGACCGGGGCAGGGCACGTGAAGCAGCCGTGCTGGCTCTGGGCGGCCCGGGCGCGTCTTGCCCTGGGGTGAGCAGTCCCAGGCCGGTGGCTACACTTTGAGGCATTTCTACCCATTTGAGAAACCCATCAAAGAAATCAACTACCCCCAAATGCTTCGTTAATGTTGTTAATAACTACAGATTTAAAGTCTAACTATAGTACTCCACATCCTAGTTTCTGATGCTTATTTTTACACACACTCACACACCCAGCAAAGGCTCCTGTGTAATTCAGTTTCTGTGCCTGAATGAAGGCCCTTCATTCCCCGGGCAAATTGTACTGTCCCTGATTCCAGTTTTGCTTTTTTTTTATATAGATGCACCCAGCGATGTCTGCCCTCGATGTGACCACACAGGGAGTCTTCCCTTCTGAAACTACCTCCGAGCATAAAAGGGAGACGCGAAATTTAAGAGTGCTTCACTCTCGAAGCACTCCAGGCCTGGAAAGGCTGTTCGTGTCACAGGAATGGGCTCCTCACTCAGGCTGAGGACGTGGCGCTCTGATTGGTGGGAGGAGCCTCGACTTCCCTGCCCTCCCGAGAGCTGAGAACCTTTCCTCAGGACCACCCATGCACAGTGTCACCTGCGCAGGGCTGTCCTGACTGCCGTCAGGGCCCCACTGAGCCCCAGGCAGCAGCCAAGCCGGCCAGGCCTCCCCTCCCCACAGCCCCGAGGTGGGGCGGACCACTGGGGGTTCTGGAGCCCACGTGGCCGTCAACGGTCAATGAGGACATGAAGCACAGAGGCCACTGCCACGCAGACTACTTAAATCCAGTTCTGGCACCCCATGAGGCAGAAGCGCGTTTAACAAAAGGCCTGGGCTCTGGCTCCCCAGCCGTGAGACCACAACACAAAGTGGCCGGTAGGGCTGGACTTACAGGCCAGCAGGGCTGCAGGCTGGCTGAGCCGCCCCAGGCAGTGGAGCCAGGAGGAGGGCCCGGGCAGAAGCCCCGCCCCATGGCCCTGGGGGGCCCAGGAGAGGGACTCCTGTCCTTCCCCACCTGCACGCCTATCTGTTTTGCCCCTGAATCTCCCTGGTGTCATCAAGATATGAGCTCCGAAGCTGGGGTCTGTGTGAGGGGGAGTCACTCACTGTCTTTCCCGGCGTGTCTGTCTTTCCAGGGAAGGGACTCTGAGAGCCGACTGGAAAGTCCTCTTTCCTGGAGCAGGGGAGGCAGGTGTCACACCTGGTTCTAACTCACGGCCACGGTCAACAGGCACAGGGACGTCAGAGGAAGCCAGTGGGACACCTGCCTCCCCCGGGGGTGAGTACCGGGTGGTGGTGAGGGTGCAGGGGTGCCTTCCATGCTTTGCTTCCCGCCACCCCTGCCCTGCCTGCCACTCTCCTGCTGCATCTCCTCCTGTATCCTGACCTCCTACTGTGTCCACAGGGCTGACAGAGTGGACGTGGAGCTGCGAGTCGGAGGCCTGGGCCTTGTGTTTCTCCCCATCTTCGGGCCGGGGCGCTGGCGCCCCTTTCTTCTGACAGTCTTTTCGGGACTGTCCGCTGAGGGGACCACTTGGATGACAAGGACAACGTGCTCCTCCAGAGGAGCGCAGATGTGCTCATTGTCGAGATAATCCCGTCACCTGCCGAGGCAAAGGCTGGGCAGGCTGGCTCGTGTCCCACAATGAGAGCGGGGTTTGCTGGCCGCAGCTTCCTCTCCTGAGTGTGCTCATGGCCGCTGGCCCTGGGGAGCTGGTGCGGAACAGTGCCGACCCTCCGGCCACTGCTTCCATGGTCAGAAACTGTCGTCAGTCCTGACCCCGCAGCCTCAGCCTCCGGGAAACTGGCAGGCTAGCTTCCCTGCCAGGAGGGCAAGTCAGAGCTGCCCGGTCCTGCCACTCCCTCAACGCTGACCCCCTGCTGGTGGGCACAATGCAGGGGCCCTGTCCTTAGGGAAGCTATGGTCTCATCCTGCAGAAAGGATCAGACAAGTCCACATGCGGCCAAACGAAAGGTGAAGGGCACCAGGGCCGGGAGGGGAGGGGAGGTGAGGTGAGGGGCAGGGAGATGGCACCCGCCAGGCGGCTCAGGAAAGACTCTGTGGGTCCCTGTACACTCACTTCAGACTTGGGAACTGACCCATCTCTGCAAGGGACAGTAAGGAAAGAGGGGCCTACGTTATCCAAGATATCCCCAACTGCTCCTCTGACTGGCTTGCCTGACGGGAGGCCCTGGCAGAACAGCACTTCATTTCTCTGTCTGTCTGTCTGTCTCTAGAGTCCTGTTTTCACGTCACACCCTCCAAAGTAAAGCTATACAGACAGACGTCACAGAAACGCCCACCAGAGAACCTGGGCGAGAATGTTCATGGCAGCATGGAGCAGCTGAAGTGTCCATCCACCACAGGGCCTTGGTGGCATCACATGGGGACTGTCTCCGCACACCCGCAGGGACAGATGAGCTGACATGTGCCACACGGCGGGACTGCCCCACAGAGTGGGCACCAGCGTTAGGGTCCCCGCCAACGATTCAAGGTCAACAGGCACACAACTCATCTGTGGGGTGAGGGATCCGATGGTCATTGCCCTCCTGTGTGTGTGTGTGTGTGTGTGTGTGTGTGTGTGTGAGAAATTGTATTTATGTGTGTTTTGTATGTATGTGTGCTTTGTGTGTGTATCTGTGTGAATGTGTGTTTTGTGTGTGCGTGTGTGTGGGGGCAGTGACAGGATGTGGCTCCCAGGGGCTTCCTGGGCTGTGTGCCGGTCCCCTGTGTACTTACTCACCATGACTTAGGGTTTTGCACTTTCTATGTGGACATTATATCAACATTTACTCTTTCTTCCCCCCCCCCAAAAAAGAGCTAAAAAAGGTCATTTGAATGGTTTGTGAATCTGAGAGGTCAGGCTCGGTGGGAGACAGTTTCATCAGCATTAATTCCCAAAGAATGGCCCAGCCCTCCAAAGTATGGGGCCCTGGAACCCTGGTGCCCACAGGGTCACGAAGGGACCTCTGGTACCGTCTCAGTACTTCCCCCGACGCTGTCTGTGTTACTGTGATATACATGGCCAGCTCCTTGGCACACTCGGGTCCCTCACCCCCCACGTAGGGACGGAGCTGCCGGCCGGACCAGCAGGGGCAGCCCCATTACCAGGCTAATCCTGGCTGGGCCCCCCTTGATATGGATATGTGTGTGCTTAGGGGCACCCTGATTAGCGAGGCTTCCCTGGGTCAAAAGCGCCAGATTCTTCCCACGGAATAATTTCAGCTTTCTGTGTAGCCCTGAAGTGTACGAGTTGATTTGAAAAGGTATTTACCTCCACCATATGCTATTTTTCTTTAAGCGATTTGCATTTGAAAGTGAACACGGCATTCATATCTGAATGCGTAGCAGTGTGTTGCCTGAACTGATCTCGAACGAGCATGAAACAGACGCTGGCTTTCTATTGAGCAAGAATGTTTTCATCCACCAAATGACATCAAAGGCAGAATCCCTCTTTCAAGCTATAGGATTATTATATTAAAAATAGCCTGTTCTGGTTTTTCGACATGCACTCTGAAATAGGCTTTTCGCAGCGCCCAAGCACAGGTTCATCAACAATCGTCTCTTTTAAAGTACGTGTTGCTTGCCGCCTGCTTTGATTCTGGCCGTCCTCGCAATCGTGACTTGGCTCACCAGCGGCTTCAGCAGGAAAACGACACTCAGCATTCGACTGATCGGTCAAATCGCCCGAGAAAGAGCAGCAACCCTCAGCGACAGGGGACGTGGAGGTCCGAGCACAGGGAGACGCTCGGGGAGGAAGGGGACGCCAGCCGCAAGCGAGCGTAAGACAAGCACCTGTTTCCATTGTGGGGTTCTGGATCAGAAGAATGGCCCAACTACGGGACGACGACCCGCGGCGGGATGTGCGGAGCAGACTGCTTGGGTCGGCCCGTCGCCGTCCCTGTGCAGCTGCCCACGGTGGGGAGGCTCAGGGCTCCAGGGTGCCCCGCACACCCGCACTCACACCAGGCTCCCACCGTGCGCCGTGGGAAGGCCAGGGCTGCCCGAACCAGGGCTGGGCCTCGGGGGCCGTTCACATGGGCTTGGCCCTTCCAACGAGGCTGTGGTCATCTGGCCCGCCTCTAATTATACCCCCGGAAAGAGCGTGACTCACAGCGCCGCCAGAGAGCTGGGACGCAAATGACCAAAGCACCTGTGGGCAGGCCTGCTTGCCTCCTTGCGTTGGACATCTGCCTCCTTGCGTTGGACATCTGCCTCCGTTGGGCAGCCCGGGTTTCTGGTGAAGAGGATTTTGTCCAGGGACGCACTCAGTTCCTTCTTGTAAAGGGTCAGGCCCCAGGACCTGGAGCAGGGCGGTGCGGTCGTGCACACCTGCTTCCGAGGTGGGGGCTGTGCGCCTTGGACGGCTGTGCCCTTTTCCTGTAAGACGTTTTCTTGCTGTTTACCGGAGAAACGGGGGGCACGTGGACTGCAGACCCGTTGCGAGGGCGGACGGGATCACCACTCAGGACGACACTGCGGCTGTGCTTAGAGGTCGGGTCCCAGGGCGAGACAACTCACCACTGACTGAAATGCGGGGACAGTTCACTTTATCCTGACGTCCCCCCATTCCAGTTGTGATGCCAAGGGAAAATGGGAGCCTTCTGTCATCCAAGTTTCTTAAAGGTCGTGCTGCATGATGGTACAGACATAAAAATGACATGCACAGAAGTCTACAAAACTCCCACCGTACACATAGTCTCTGTGTTAAATGCAGCGTTTGTTTTTCTGACTTGTGGCTGAGAAAAAAATGCCACTTCGCCGTATACTTCTCTGACCTGACTTCCATCTCCAACACCGTTCCAGAACCTTCTGAGTAATTTTCAGCACGTCACTCCTTACGGGTCGAACGTCGGCAGTTTACGTTTCCGCGTCTCCACTCGCGGGCGGTTTTGGCAGCTTCCCGCCTCCCGCTGTTACACACGGCGCTGCAGGAGATAGCTTCCGAGTCTAGGTTTGCTCTGGGGGCAGAGTCCCAGGACAGCTGTCACTGGTCCGACCACGCCAGCACGTTTCTGACTCGTGGTACGGGTTTCTAATTAATTTCCTTAATGAGCAGTGAGCTGCAAAAGATGGAGCCCGGGTGTCTGGAAAACAGTTCAGTCCGTCGTCTGTCAGAGGGCAACAATAACAGGAACGTGACACGGCGATGGCGAGGAGCTTCACAAACCGTGAGGCCTCTGCCGGTGCAAGAGACTATTTAATTTCACCAAAGTGGGCTTCCCTTTCCTCCACGGTTCCGTTTTCCGTAAAAGCTTAAAATGGCCGTGTTGCTAATTTTGTTTGACTTTATAACTAAAAATTCTGAGCATCTCCCTCACGCGTGCCCGGGACAGCGTGTCTTCACATGGAAGCCGCCGCTGTTTGCCCCGCATCTGTGTGTCGTCGGTGCTGTGGCTGTCCCCGCTCAGCACGGGCCCAAGCGACTGTGCCCCAGGGGATTTTACACACCCACCGCACAGGGCTGAGCACAGGGATGCCTCACGACACTCTTGCTGCTTTCAGGCGGCCCAAATTCCGAGGCAGGAAAGCTGGGGACAGCAGCGCTGTCAGAGGCACACTGTTAAAAATGTTAAAAGGACGGCGAGAAAGGAAGAAATCCCGTGTTTGGGGCATGAGGGAGCAAGGGAGGAAGGGCACCGGGTCGAGGAGGGGCGAGCGAGAACCAGGGATCCCGCTCACATCCCGTTGCCAGGCCACGGCGCACCCTGGGACGGCCGCAACGTACCGCCGTCTGGGGCCATTCGAGGTGACAGTGTTCAGCACAGAAGGCAAGCTCTCCTTTAAGTGATCACATGTAGAAGCGAATTTGAATATTTATTCCAAAGACAGAGTCTGCTTGGTCCAGTGCATGGCACCACGCTCACTGCTGTCGAGCGGGACCTGCCCTTCTCCCCTGGACCATTCACCTGGTTCAGGAACACCTGCTGCAGGTCCGCGCTGTGTGGGTGCGCGCCAGCTCGGTGGGTGCACAGCTCCTGCCCATTTCTTGATCTGGGTCGCAGGGACAAGTCTGTATGTGACATGGTGACAGTAAGTTCTGGCAACGTCGCACAACAGCAGGACGGAACTAAGGACTTCCTCTTGAGCAAGAAAATACGGCGGCGGCAGCGAAAGAACAGTGAGCAGTGTTGCAAAATACAAAGTCCAGGCACCCAGATCCCGTCCTCCAGGTCCTCGCTGGGCTGCGGGCCCCCCGCGACTCCGTTCCATTGCTCAGTACCTGCCTTTGCCACGCACGACGGCTCCGCCTCCAGAACACCCGTCCTCCTGTGGATGGTGCACGCGATGGGTGTGTTGTGCACAAAGTTCGCTCTGATGTGGCAGCGCTGTTCGGAGGGCAGAGTTCTCCGGCTACCACTGAATTCTCTCACCACTTTCGGGGAGGAGGCCCATGCAGTCCCAGGGCTCCCTCACCACCGCCCGTAACTCTGACGACGTGAAGGTAGGCCGCGTGTGTGTGGGCCGGGATGTTTTGGGGTTTGCCTCTCACTAGGAGTCCTCCAGAAAGACAAGCTTTCTCGGGGTGAGGGGAGACGACAAAGTACCGATACAAGGTCTGGAGACTGCAGAGAGCCATGACGACTGAGGAATTCTCCTGCTCCAGTGTGAGGATGAGGATGAGGCCGGCAGGCCCATCCAGGCTCGACTGTGATGCAGAAAGGCTCCCCCGAGGCCCAGGCCAGCGGCCCCTGGGGCACTGGAGCCACCCACAGAGACCCGTCTCAGCGCCCGCCTCTCCTACGGCGGCTCTTCTGGGATGACCACTTGGCTGGGCTTGAAAGCATTGTGCCAATGGCTGAAACACTATTTCTTCACCAAACATGCATTTTTGAGAGGAAAACACAGTTTCTAAAGCAATTTTACTGACTGACAGGGACTTCAGTTCCCACAGAGGCGCACAGCTCGGTGTTAACCCCTCGTGTGTCTAGCCGAAATCAGCAAGGCCGAAGGTGCCTGTGTGGGTTCCTGCGGCAGGGAACACTGCACGCGGAGTTCAAACGCTCGAAGGTTCCCTGACACGGGAAAGCGTGATTGCGATTTCTATTTCCATTCGAGCTGGGCCCCAAAGATCCTGGCCGGAGAGCACTCCCAGGGAGGGCCGGGCCCTGAAGGACGGAGAACCACACTCGCCCCCCCGACCTCGCCACCCGCGTCGCTCACGACGGCGATACTGTTATTTACTTAATGGAAAAATAATCGCTGGGTGACAAAACTGGGCAAGGGTGACGCGGAGAGAGAAATGATGGCCTGTGCCTCAAAGAGTTTCCAATTTAATGATGGAAACGATCTAGCAAATTTGCCTGAATCTCCGTGGGAGACATGTCTACAGAAATGACTAACAGTAAGAGTACATTTCTCATAAAGGCTGAAGACGCTGCAAGTCTTTGCTTCGAATGTAGCTACCTTCTTGAAATTTTAGTCTAAGAGAAAATAAAACTTATTGAAATAAAAACTTATGGAACAGCCAGCCATCAAAACCTACTCCAATAAACCCTGGTTTATGGAAGCAGATTACCGTCACGTGATGCTGATTTTTGGATTATTTTTCAGCAAAACAATTCACAACCAGGCAGGCTTTCCTTTCCAATTCTTCTACCAAGCTGCAGGAAAGGCACTTAGCACAAGCACCCGGGTTGTACATCAGAGGGCTCAGTGTTGGAAACAAAGCGCCCCCCACCCCCCCAACCGGTGTGGGAAATTAAGGAGCAGTCGGGTTCCGAGGCTCTGACGGGCGGCGTGCAACTCGACACACCGGGAGGAACTCGGGGACACGCTCAGCTCATCGTACACGGAACCGACTCCGGAGTTATTAAAATGTTTTCTAGACCATTTGAAACTAAACAAAGAAAAACTTTGTTTCTACGAGACAACCACGGATCTGGTTTGGATGCTGCGTTATTTTTTTTTTTAATAGCTATTACCACTGTAACGGCAGCTTAGCGACGCGGCGTCTGCAGTGTGAGCAGTTTTGATAAACAGCCTCTGCGGGCCACACAACGGGGATAATGTATCCTTAAGTACCGCCAATGAGCTGCCATTCTGCACAGCCAATTACTTCTGTGCGTCTGTCACTCAAAGGAAAAATGACTGAGCCCATTAGATGAAACCTTTGTCACTGTTCCTAATGCACTCTTAGGCCTCATTAATCTCCGGGAGCAGCAACAGAGCCGCCGGTGTCTCATTGCCTCCCCCGAACAGGCCCACGTGAAGCCTCTCATCTCTCCCCCAAGTGCACCACGTTAATCAAGCTCTCCTTATTACCCGGTCCCTGTCACGGCGGAGAGCGCGCTCCCTCTTAAATGCTCTCATTATGACCCGTCTTTAGAGCTGGCTTAAGTGGAAAGAGAGAGAGAGGGAGAGAGGGAGAGAGAGGACGGGAGAGGAAGAGGAGAGGAAAAAGCAAGTCCGATGGCATTAATATTCATGACAATAATTAGCATTCTAGGTCACTGAATATTCATGCTATCAGTTTGGGTTTTTATGGGTTTGCTGGATGTCCTGATTACTGAAGTGTGGGGAAAACAGCATGGCTGAGACTTTAGATGTCAACGGCAGTTCAATACTCAAAACATGCCGAGACCCCCGCCCCCCAGCCCGGAACGGCAGCCCCTCCCCTCCCCTGGCGGCTTCAGTGTTTTGAAACCACTGGGGGCCTGAAGTGGGGGGAGGCGGGGAAGGAGGAAGGGTTTCCTGGGACAAAGGTCTATGCATCCATCTGGTTAGGATAAAAACACGGTCTCAGTTGCAAATAACCAACAAAGACTGCTTTAGGGACAAGGAGGTATCTGTCATCTCAGAACAAAATGTCACAATCCGACTTATGGAGAAGCGAGGACAGAGACCAGGGGCCACACGCCCCGGGGAGCGCCCTCCTCCCGCCTGTTCTGTTCTGTGCGCTGCCCTCGCAGGGGCGTGGGGGAGGGCACAGGCTTCCACTCGAAGGGTACATAAACAAACTTGAGGGCGTGTAAAAAATAAGTTCAAAAACAATGTCCTTCCTCCTTCCTTCCTTCCTTCCTTCCTCTTCTTCATCAGTTATGGGCACGACTGAGATGGACCCTGAGCCAGTTCTGAAGACTCACTCCCGCCGCGCCACGCTTTGGAAAGGCACGCGGTGCGCTGTCCTCAGAGGGACAGACGCAGGTTCCACGTTCCCGTTTTAGAGGAGAGGAAGCTGGGTTTAGGGAGACAAGGGCACAGGGTCCTGAGGTGGGCAGGTGGGATTCTATTCAGTGTTTCTGACTCCAAAGCCCCTACTTTAGGTCATTACGTTTTCCTGCTCTCTACTTCAACATCAGAATAATTGCCTTCTGTCACGTGTTGATATAATTCTATCAAAGCAGCCTGGCCAAAAATTCACATCAGAAAATACTTCTGGACGTTTGACTGCCTTCTCTGGAAATACCCCTGAAATTACAGTTGGGTGAATGCTATAAAATGTGGCCTCTGATGGATTCCCATTAGAAAGGCACAGTAAGCTCCAAGCCAAAGGAATGGAAATGGCGGATACCACTGTGGGCATCCTGAGTAGGTGGCCTTGGAGGAAGGGGAGGGTGTGACGAAGAAGAGGGGGTTAACAGGCCTGAATGAAAAAACTGCCTTTTGGATTCCTCTTCTCCTCTGTTCTTGTTCTGTTGGAGTAGATGCTGAAGTCATTTTTTCAAAAACTCATTGAGAGGGAAATGTTCTACATCCCTGAATGTCATCTAAAAAATGTTTTTTCCTACCTTTACACTTGATTGATAGTAGTTTGGCATTACATAGGCTTCTAGGCTCAAAATTACTTGTCCTTGGGAGGTAATTCTTCCATGATCATTTTAGCATGTGGTGGTGTTCTTAGGGGTCCACAGCCCATGAGCATCCTCTTCCCTTATAAGTAACCTCGCTCTTCCCCTATCTGGGGAGCTTTTTAGGATTTTCTCTATGTTTACAGAGGTTCCTCTCCCATCTACCTTTTCACCTGACTCTTCAGGTGGGAAGACACCTGTGTGTCCTTCATCACCTCTAGCATATTTTTTTCTGTTATATTTTTGTTTACCAACAGTGTCTTTATAGCCATGTTAGAGTATTTAACCTATTAAATCTTCTTAGCAATCTTTTATCTTTAATTTTCAATAAGTCTTCGGTATTTGAGTCTTCTGATTGTTTCATTTTATGGACAGTTACTAACCTCTTAAACCTTTCTGATGATAGTAGTTTTAATTTCGTCTTAAATTCTCTTTTGCCAAATTATCAGTCTTCCTTCTAGGAATGGTTGTCCTGTTGTTCGTCCTGGTCCTTTATATGTTTACCGTCAGTTTCCAGAAACGTCTTGGTTGTCTGTCCGTATTTGTGGATAAGGGCGTGTGGGCTCCTCAGGCAGTGGGAGGGGTTTCCTCTGCAGTGTTGGAGCAAGTGTGCGGCCCACGCTGACTGGTGGGCAAGACCGACAGTGTGGGAGTTGGTGGACAGGGCAGCCCAGAGCATGTCCCTCCTGTCCCTCATGGTCAGAGCTGCCTCTCTGTGCCATCTAGCTGGTTTTCTCTGTGACCGCGCACAGCTCTGGGTTTCCTAGGCCATGTCCTTCCCTCAGGCTTCAGCAACCACGTCAGGAGGCCCTGCCCTCCCAGGAATATTGCTACTTTCTTAGTGGCGTTGGCGGGTGGTGGGGACGCACTGGCCAGCTCCAATGGAATGTGACCTTGGCTGCCCTGCCTGCCTCCACAGTTGCCCGACGGAGCTCAGGTCTCACCTTGGACTTCATCATCACGGCGGCATCTCGGCTCCGGTTCACTCATGACCCCCCCAACCGGAGACTGGTCTCAGGTATCAGCACACAAGGCAGCCCGATATTGTCAAGATTCAGTTTCTACTTTGACAGTGGGTTTCCCCTCCTGTTCCCCAAGCCCACGGCTGACTTTAAGACCATCAGATCCCCAACATTTTCTTGACTGAAAGGTAGTCACTCTTCCAATCCTGGCCAACCGCCCCCCAATACTGAACGACATAGGCCCCTCCCCTCAGTGACATTCTGCCCAATAGCGTCCCCTGTCCCTATCACACTCACTGCCAGCTTCAGGGGTCTTAAGCCCATTTATCTTGACTCCACCCCAAATCGAGTGTCATCCCCCCACACACCTAGCCCCCGGAATCTCCAGAGCACTAGTCAGGTCTGGGCACACAGCTGACTCAGTGAGCAAGGAAAGGGGACAGTACAGGAGGCAGGACAGTAGAAGCCCCACACCATTGGAGGGGCTGGTAGGCACTAAAAGTCAGCGCCGGAGCACAGGCAGGCAGCGCAGCATCAGAAATGTGGGCTGCACTCTGATCGGTACCGGAAAGTCAAGAGAGGGCCTGACTGCTCTGTCCAGCCAACAGCAGCTCAGCAAGGTGGCCGGATACACAGCAAACGAAAATCAGGGGCTTGCTTATTTCTTACCAGTTAGATGATGTGATTAATATATATCTCCCCAAGGTTAGTGTCACAAGTCGCCCAAAATTATAAACTGGCACAATGTATTAGCAAGATTTAGCTCTACAGGAGCTAAATGAAGAGAAGTGTCCAACTTTACTAAGGGGCAGAAAATAAATTTGGGTAGAATGGGAAGGAGCCGTGTTCATGGTAGGAAGGCAACTCTCCACGGCAAGGCCACGGGCCCTCTGCCACTAACTAACCGGCAGGTGAAGGCAGCGGCAACTGCAGGCGTGAGGGGTTGTTTTTAGGGGGAAGAAGGAGGTTTCAAGTTGCTCCGCAGTTTTAGTGGAAAAACAAAAGTGTGGCCACAGCCACGCACAACCGGTGGATAAAGGAGCAAGGCTGAACTGCGTCGTGCCACCGGACGCACACGAGGGTGTGATCCGAGACAGGGTGGCGGGTGCCCACTGGGCTGGACACGCAGCCCAGCAGGCCTAGCAGGTGCCTGAGCCCAGAAACACGGCTAGTTGGACGGGACCAGCTAGTTGCACAGTACAGGGGCCCACAGAATCTACAGGGAGAGGAAGCACTCAACAAGGAAAGGACAATTAGTTGCCTGTCTGAATTAAGTTTAATTAGAGGTCCTGCAGCATAAAAGAGACCCAAGCAAATCAAAAGTGGATTAGTGGTTAAAAATTAAAAAAAAAAAAGGTAGATGCTATACAGTTATGCATAATACCATTATTTCAACTCTTCGGTATGCTTGAAAACTTTCATAATAAAAAGTGGGATGTGCCAAAAAAGGGAAAAAGAAACAATAAAATGGTAAAACTCAGAAGTGCCTCTATATGAATTATGATCAGATATTAAAGGTTTTCTAAATGTCTACAATAGAAACCACAAGAAGTAAAAGGCATAATTTCATTATATATTAAAGGGGGAAACCTCTAAATGAAAATAAGACCATATGGTATCAAAAATGAATGAGGAATGGGGGAGATATCTGCAAAACATATTACGAAGCATTGATATCCCTAACACACAAAGATCTTTTACTTATTGGTAAGGAAAAACAAGCCCTCAGTGCAGGAAATGGGCAAAGGATGCCCCCAAACCACTGCAAGGTAAGAAACGCCCACGGCCATGAACACGTGCGGGGCCCAAACTCACTTCCAGCTGAAGAAGTCCAAGGAAACGAGGTGTGCGGCGTTTCTAGTTTCTTCCTGGACTAGCAGAGAGTCTAAAAATGATGTTTAAACAGCAATGCCACCAAGTGTATGGGTGGGGGGCAAAGGGGCACTGCCTTCGCGCACGGAGGGCTATTGTACACAAAACCACTTTAGGAATTCACTTGGAAATACGGACCATGACCACTGACCGAGCCACTTCGCTTGCGGACTTTAAGACAATAATAAGTGTCGAGCAGAAAGACCTAGGTACGTGTGAGTTATCAGGCCTCCGTGAATGGGAAGTTACCGGAAGGACAGGCACAGAAGAGCAATCCAAGGCCACAGCACGAGATGAAGGAAAAGTGAGTGAAGGAAAAGCAGCCAGAAAAGAATGGAGCGCGCATACAGAGGAGCAGGATGCGAAGGCGTGGGGAGGAGGCAGCAAGGTGAGCACGGGTCAGTTCGTGGGCAAACAGCTCTAAAATAACAAAAACAACTAACGCCTATTTTTAGTGAAAAGCCCACCACTTAAAAATAGCACCAATTAATTTCTAATTGAACGTGCTGCGTGGGAGCCTTTCATATGTGAGAACACTCTCTGAACCACAGAAGGGACGGTCGACCTTCTGGGACACCGGCCGATGGTGTCACCTGCACACTTTGCTGAGGGAGCCACGTCCCTGCACTGCCACAGTGACCACGAGGCACTGGCTCCCCCGAAGTGGCACCTGGGAGCCAAAAAAGAGGGAAAATCGGGCAGACCCTCTGCGTGGAGAAGATCCAGAACCTGGCAGGGGCTGGAGAGAAGACACTATGATAAACTGAGGGTGCGACCCTGGGAACAGGGTTTCAGCTGCGCCTCAAACCCCCAACTCGCCCGACAGCAAGAGTCTTAAAGAGACCGGCCGGCGCCGACACACGGGCAGAGCACCAGAGATCAGCGGTCTGCAGGTGAGGTTCCAGCTACAAATCGTACATTAGCGACACTTCATCCTGGGGGCCTGGCAGAGTCCCAGCCTGGCCTCAGCCCTGGAGCCCTGCCCCCCACCCCCGGGACTGCCGAACACACACCCCATCCCTGGTCTCCAAGCCCAGGTGGCTCCGACCTCGAACTGCCTCACTGATTTATCTGCTCGTCCCTCTGCCCCGCTGGAGGGTGTGATGTTGGAGGCCAGGGTCACCTCCTGTGCCCCTGTTCCTGTGCACATTAACACTCCATCCATGTTTCCTGACTGGAATAAGCACATGGACAGATGTGACGAGGTGGATTAGGAGGAGGAGGAGGCCAGCTGGTGACAACGAAACTATGTTCTGGAGTTTGGGGACCCGTCCTCCACAGTGCACCCAGGTCCTGGCCCAGACTAAGGTCTCAGGGACGGTCTCTAAATAAGTAAGTAAATGAATAAAGAGATAAATAAATACAAAGTAACAAATACATCAGCTCTGTATTCGCCACAGAGTGTTTTCTTGGGCACCTCTTTTCTCTCTTATCCTGCAACGCTAGCCCACCATCCTGAAAAGGTAACCATCACATGCTTCTTTGGAAGAGGGTCAGCTGGTCCCCAGGGACCAGGCGAAACAAGCTTTCACTCCCTTTCTGGAATGAACTGACACCTCTGTGAGCAGAAAGTCCCGTTTATTTTGATGAGTAATAACCGCTGATATCTGTATCATACTTTAGGAGTTTTGGGTACTTTCGTACATGTCACCTCATCCAGCAGCACATCGATGACATGCGCAGGCCAGGCTGATCGGGAGGTGACGCCCCTTGGCACTGGGAAGCAGAACCCCAGCTCACGGACCCCAAGTTCTCACGCCTTTTTATGGGCCCGCTTTCACCAGTTGGTGCTACACACTCTCAGCTGTGGGTCAGCCCCCCACACTCCCTTCACAGCACTCCACACTCCAGAAAGGGGAATCTCAGTGCCTTCGAGGGGCAGAGACACAGGCAGAAAGCAGTGCGGTGCGGAGCGGAGCTTTATCCTGAGAAGAGTGGACGGGCCAGAGAGAATAAAGGGCCTCTTGCTGGAGCCAGACAGACACACAGAGGCTCCCCGCGCAGCCGGTGCTGGAGTGCGAGTAGCAGGACCGGGCAGCTCACACCTCCCCGTGGGCACGTCCTCGTGGGCGGAGCCTGACGGCTGGAGCGTGGTCACTGGTGTAGACTCTTAGCCCAGAGTGAACTGCGGCCTCTGTACGGGCTGCGATGACCAGGAACCCCTCAGCACTCGAACCACGCGCACACAGCGACTTTCTCTGGCGCTGAATTAGAAAGCCAAGTCTCCCTTGGAAAGAGAGTGAGGAAAGCTAGCACTGTGTGGGGGAGGGGCCTGACAGTAGCACCAAGAAGCTGAGAATTTAAACCTTACGTGGGTCCGATGGTTCCCCTTAAATCTTGCTCCCAACGGCCTTTCCACTTCTACACACTTGGCCCCTGCCAGTTCGTCAACACCACACCGGACACTCCAACAGTTCCACCATGTGTTCCAGAAGGCCCTCCCGTCCTCATGCAGGGGTGATGCCGCACCTGCAACCACCCAGCTCAGGGACAGCCTCGTGGTCTGGTTTGTGCCGCGGTGACTCAGGGTGCCTTCGCTGGTTCGCTGGCAGCCAGAGCCCACCCACAGTGTAGGGGGAGGGATCAGAGGGAAGAGATGAGGCTTCTGAACCTCCGCCTACAGCGCAACGGTCAACATCCCCCTGAACCCCACAGCCGAAGCCAGTGCCGTCGGCTGCAGCCGGTGCACGGGGCCCACGGGCGCGTCTGCCATGAGCTTACCGGGACTCGGCGAGATGTGTAAAGTGCTCATATCCTTGGACAGGCCGTTGGCTTTGGGGCTGGAGATGGGCGCGCAGGCCGACGTGGCTCGGGGTGGCCTCTTCCCAGGGACCTTCACGGTGGTTCTCAGAAGATCGATCTCTTTGCCGTGGACGTTCTGCATGTAGTCCTATGAGAACATTAAACATGCAGGAGAGGTTAAAAAGGAGGCCTTTCCACACCCAGGACATGACCTTCTATTAGACATCAGGGGTCGTGACCCCACACCCTTTCCGCCGGGGCACGCGTTTTGGAAACAGCGAGGCCTTGATTTGTCCAGCACAGGGGGCGGGTGTCACTGTTCTACTGTGGTTGGAGCCCAGCCTCCGAGTCCCGCGCTAGCCCAGGCCCTGGAGAGACAAGGAGACAGGGCAGACACTGCCGTCAGAAGGGGTGAGAACCAGCTGGAGAAGAGCGGGGACAGGAGCCGTCATGTCTGAGCCGCTGCCTATGGAGACAGCATGCTGGGCAGCCGGGCTCCTCCCGGGTGCTGTGTGTCCACGTCCGCGAAGCAGGAGCGGTTTGGCGATGGCTGTCAGTCTCGGACAGCAATGCCTGTACCTTTGGGACAAGACTGAAGCTGCATGGGGAAAGTCCGGCGAAAACCCAAGGCAACGGTCCAGCCTTTTCTGCGGGACCGGGAAGATGGGTCAGCGCTCAGTGGGGTGGCGCTCAGAAACCACGGAGGTCGGGGTGGCGGGGTGTTAAAAGGGGAAGTGCACTGTTTGGTGCTCGGGCATTGTTCCATTTCTCCACGTGGTTCGCTGCACTCCACAAAATACCCCGCTGCTCTCCACACGGTGGAGGAGAAGGACCAGCAGGTATCAGGGAAGCCCAGGAGGGGACTCGCCCCTGGTGCCTGTAGGCACATCACTGCTCACCAGAAAGGGTCACACTCTGGTCTACACTTGTCGTGGGTGAAGGGCACGCCAGGTGCTATAGGACTACGCAGGAAACGGAATGAACAGATCCTGTCCTTGCAGAATCTTGGGGGGGACCCCACTGATCTGTATTTAGTAGAAGCAATTACATTCAGGCCAATATCATTTTACAAGGACTGCCAACACACCGGCTTGCGGGCTGCAAGGGACCCAGGGCAGTCGGAAAACAGTCTATTTGCTCGTGACTGCTGACCAGTGCAGACAGAACTAGGTAAGGTCTAGAAGCCCCATGGAGACCCCAGCCTATGGGAGAAGGAAAGTCAGCCAAGATGTCTCAAGGACGCTTCAGCGGCCCAGCCAAGAGAAGGACCGCAGTGGCTCCTGGGAAGAAAGCGGAAGGTCTTTGAGTTATAGGACAGTGTCCACATTCCGGCAGGTGGAGGGGCTGTGAAGTGGTCACTGGGTTATCGACAGGCAGGATGTTTGCCGATGGGATTGATACAAAAAGGAACCCAAAGTATAAGCTTCCAACACGGGGGAACGGGCCCGCCTGAAAGTGGGGCCTCAGGACAGAGCGCGTGGAAGAGCTGCCCGCTGCCTGCCATCTTTGGGGTCAGAGAAGACACCTCCCCCATCCTGCTACCCAAGCAGTTAAGAGGTGGGGCTGCCCAGGAGCCAGGCCAGACTCAGGAGAGGGTAGACAGGTTCTCGACGGAGGGAGGAGGGTGACTGGAAACTTGATCACTCGAGGGCACAGGCACGATGGGAGAGGCGTTCCCATGGAGATTACAGAACCCTGGAAGGCTTGCCAAGCACCAGCCCAGGAGAGGCAATGCTCCTGGGTCCCTGGTGACTTCCTAAAGACAGACCTCCAATGACCAATTCTTACCGTGGAACAACAGCTCAAAAATCTGAGGGCAGGGGCAGAAGGCAGATGGACACGGGACAGCATGCAGGCCAACTCTGCAGAGGGAGAGGCGAGCTAGGCCTTCCTTAGCGGTGTCAGCCACACCTGCCCTGGGCTGGCAGGGTGGCTCACGGAGGTTCACCCCCATGTCCCCTGGGCAGGGCCAGCCACGGCCACCTTGGAGGCGAGCTGTGGGTTTGGGGCAGAGGAGGCTGGGTCCAGCTGGGAACAGACCGAAGACTTCACATGGAAATCAAGATGCTTGGGAAACTCCCCCAAACATAATCGACAGAAAAAGCTGTGGTTTCCAAAGGATACAGACCGAAGACGTAAAGAAGATTATTACCACTAAATCAGACGGCGGGACAAGGCGGAGCTGAGGAAGTGCAGGCCGACTCGTGACGGCATTCGGTGTGTGGGGACGGGAAGGAAAAGCGCGCTCAAGAAAGTGACCTTTGCTTAGTGCAGGCCTAACGGCCCAGTCTTTAAAAGGGTCGTCCCTCGGCATCTTTCACTTCCTTCCACCGACACCCGCCGCAAACATGCCAAGTTCCAAAGCCGAACCTCAGGCTTGTGAAGGATGAATTCCTCCTTGTACAGTACTCTTTCAAAAATATCAACTTGCTATAACTTTCTTCTTTAATGCCGATTCTTAACAAATTAAAATACAATAACAGGAGTGTAATTGAGCATTTATTGCTGATGGGCTCCAAAATGAGGCTAATCAGATAGTGACTAAGCCGCAGCATGTGCTCTTTTAATAGGCACGCCTTAGCATACAATAACCAGGACACTTTGTCTGAAGCCATTACAGAGATCTACCAAGTGCCTGCGCTTCGGGTCTGCACGCGCCGAGGGAACGCATTTATCTCCGGCTCAGCACGGGCTGGGGGATCTGTGCTCTCGCCTGAGTTATTTAGGCGCTGAAACTTCACAAGGACTAGCTGTAAAAAAAAAATCAGAATGTAAATTTGGTCATTTCTATATTTCAAGCTGCCACAATTTGTAAAAACTTGACGGAAGGCATGTTCCACGCCACGAAAGCCCTCACAGGCGCTGTTGCTGGAACAGGTGGCAGGCAGGGACGTGCGAGCCTGTGGCTTCTAGTCTCTCCCAAGAGGAGCGACACCGAGTCTCCTGTGTTTTGAAAGGCTCGTCCTTCTCATCTACCGCCCCCCCACTCCCCTGGGCCCGGGGAGGGAAGAGTGGAAGGGACCAGCGCTCAGCCCTGCCGCCCCTCAGAAGTGGGCTGTGCCGTGTGGTGGGTCTGAGCCGGGACCTCCCTGGGTAAAATAAAGACAGCAAGCGAGATTTTGATATGCAAATGTGACAGATACTACCCTTCTCCCTGGTCCTGGCAGAAAATGCTGATCGCAGATAAAAGGGGAAAAAACCCTTTAACAAGGCATGAGGGTAATTCAAAGCCAAGTACTTTTAAACAGCACTTAACAAGTCCCTGGGGCCCACTCAAGAGCCAGGCCCCCCAGAGGTGGTATCTACTGCCCCTCAACAGCTTGAAAAAGTAGTAATTGCAAACCTATTTGCATTTTTCTCCTCAAGTTGTCCGGGCTCATCATGCGGATCATTCCCTCCAAGCCGGAGCTGGAGCGGAGGGGCCTGTCCAGTCCGGCCGTGCGGGCGGCCCCACAGCCACGCGCATCCTGCGGCACCCGGCTCCACACCTTCGCCAACCCTTGTTTTTTCGCATCCCGCTCCTAATTATGTTGCATCTATTGCCGTACACTTAATTAGCTGCATTAATGTGGTTTCTTTTCACATAGTCAAGCAATTAAGAGCTATGATTGAGTTTCATTCAATTAGCCTCAACAAACATGCTAATTGATGTCCCAGATGCAAATGAGCTGCAGTGAGAGAACCGGGCTAGCAAGCTGGAGCTCGGCAGAGGCCCTCAGCGTTCGGCTGGCTGCCACCTTCTGTGGGGCTGCCACCGAGAGGGCCGCGGGGTCGTTGGTGCCTCCGTGTGCCCGGTCCCCTGGCACAGAGAGCTGACTGGCTGGCTGCTGCACAGCGTTGTCCTAAAACTGCAGTTACGTGTCACCAGGACCGGAGGCCATGGACTGGGCAGCACCGTGCTCCAGCAAGGGGATAGCCCCACGTCCGCGTCTAAATACCACACGAGGCTGCTTTAAAAAAAACAAAAAAAACCCAAAAACCAAAACTGCAGGTGTTCTTCCCCAAACTGCCGAGGGGAAGACGCTGATGTCCTGCCTCGGGGGTCCCGGGGCCCTCCACGGGTGCGCTGGCCTGTACGGCTCTCAGTAAATAGCGAGTCCATCTTAGTCAGCTCTGGGGCACTCGGCGCTTCCAGTTCAGCTCCCAACACGGCAATCCATCAGCAGTCCCTAAAAACACCCTCACGGTATCGATTCGCACGCCTCCCGCCCGCACGTTACCTGTGGCTGCCCGGTGACAGATGGCGTGCTTGGTGTGTGCAGAGGGCCCTCAGCGCGGGTAACAAGGTCTTAGAGCTGACCTGAAAGGCCCAGGCGGAGCGACGGGGCCCCCGAAGTCAGGCGTGCTTGGAGAGCCCTCTCTCTTCGAGCACAGACTGGGCACCCCGCGTCACTCCAGCGTCACACACACTTTCAAGAAGTGTTGAGATGCCTTTTTTCCTAACTCAGTGGTGGGGAGAGTCTTTGTTCCAATGAGGTTGTCTCGGGAGATTCTGATTTCTGCCTGTACCCAAGTGTTGGGACACTGACTACTTTACACTTGTGGGTGGTATTTGCGTCTAAGCTATGTAACGTAGGACGTGCTGGCATGTTTCCGTCTCTTCACCGCAGTCAGCCCGACTGGTTTTCTTCTCTTTGCCTGAGCTAGCTCTGCAGTCTTCGAACCGTGATCCTGGACACCCACTGGCAGGGCGGGGGTGGGGGGATGGCACCCTAAGTTCAATAGTCTTTTCAAACAAGTCCAAGACGCTGTCTGCCTTCCACCGAGCTGAGCTCTGCTGCGATGGTGCGGAAGTGGTGGGCGCTGCACCCGTGGGCCCCTTGGCGTGCGTCCTGGCCAGGGCGCGGGCGGCACCGCTCTGGCTGTGACTGTGTCGCTGCCACGCTCTCTAAACACAATCGAGGGCAGTTTCACTCCCCAATGTTCTTAAGAAACCCGCCCTCCTCCCCCCCAAAAAAGTTGACTTGTAAAAAATTTCAACCCTTGAGTACGTGTCTTTTTATTTTTCTGGGTGGTGACTGGACGGCCCACAGAGCGTTTCTGTCGCACCCGGCGGGGTGGGGGTGCCGATGGCACCTGTGGAGAGGCATGTGCGCAGCTGTGTGGAGTTGCAGGCCCAGTGAGCCCCTTTGCTGGGCCGGTTTTACTTGAAGTCTGACTACGTCAGACTTAACGATAATTACTCAGTCTTAACATATCTGACAAATTATTTTCTTGAAAACAGTATTTGTGGCCAACAGTAAAATGGAGTTCTCCCGTGGCAACGAGAACTTTCAACACCTGTGCATCCCCCACGGGCCTGACACCTCCCCAGAGCCTAGAGGCCTTTCAGACAAGACTGGTGGGGGGACAGACGTGGTTTCCGGCCATAGCGCAATGAAGAGCGTCACCACTGGGATGCCGGCCCACCCCGGTCACACGACGCCCTGGAACGGGAAGATGAAGGATGGTTCAAAGTGGTGGGCAGGTGCAGGGACTCCGGCGCAGCAGAGAGGGAGCAACCTGCGGACGCAGCTGCAGGGTCTCCGCCACCTTCCCCGGCTTGCAGAGGCGGCCATGAGAGGAGCCCCGGGGCAGGTCCGAGGAGAACTCGCACGGTGACCTGAAGCCGCCGTTGCTAACAAAATGCCCGCGCCAGGTGTGGGCTGCTTCGTGCACTGTCACTGAAATGCACCTCGGCCGAGCCAAGCAGCCGCAGACACGACGTCCGGCTGCCTTTTACTAAACCGGCCACGAGGAGCTGCGAAACACGGGTCAACGATGCGGCTCGGCTCACAGTTTCTTCTGGAAAACCCGTTTTTCATGACAGTCTTGGGCTGGGCCTACGCGAAGAGATCAGGCAGGGCCTTCAGATCTGTCTGTCTGCTCCGGGAAGAAAGGAGCGGCCCCTCCCACCCCCATTCTCACGGCGCTTCCTGAAGGTCCGGGTGCAGAGGTGAAGCAGCAGTTTGTGTAAGTTCTATTTTTAAAAGCCCTCACTTCTGGGCTCAGGTAAAAAAAGGATGTAAGAGAGGCCATTGTGAGATGCACTGCTACCCCCAAGCCCTATTAAATACTGCTCTCAAAGGGAGCTCATCTGTGGAGACAAACACAAGCCCGTCCACTCAAAGGCACCGAGCACGTGGCCAGGCCCGACGCTCTGGGCTCAGGACCAGCGGCCTCACACACAGCAGCAGGCCCAGGACAGGGATGCCCTAACGTCACTAGGAAAGTGTGGCAGGCCTGGACACGCTCCTGGCCTTGTCCTTTCAGATCCCTCATCTCAGCGATGACAATGTCTCCCTCTTTCCAAAGGACCACCGGCTGTCACAACAGCCAGGCGGGAGACAGCTCCGACGGGAAAACCCTCTGAGGAACTGTCCTGTTTTGCCTGACAGCCAGCGGAACTCCCGGGGCTCACGCTGGAGCGGGCTTCGTGGAGATCACCTGACTAGCGCTTGTCCGTGCTCATCAGGGTGGTGGACGTGTGGACGTGCGGCCGTCACGGGGAGAAGGAGCCTGGCAAACCAGGTGTCTCACCTGACAGAGACCTGATGCTTTCCTTAAAGGGTGCGGTACTGGGCCTGCGAAAGGATGCGGTACGAGACGGCTGGGGAGGGTGGCAGGCTGCACAAACCCGTGCCCACCGGCAGCGCAAACCTTTCTGTACCAGGGCTTCCTACATTGCAGGCTTAGGTCCCACAGTAGCCCAGGGGATAGGCTATGAAAACAGAAACCAAAACAGGACACTCCACATGGAATGACGGATACACCTTTTGCTTCTTCTTGATTCTTTCTGTCCTGACCGACCTGGCAAACTGAGCTTTCCGCTCCAAGGAAGAACCCTCGTGCTTTAGGCCAACCCGAGTGCCACCAGCTGCGGTCTCTGTGTGTCCTCACCCAGCCCGCACAGCATGACAGTGGTGGACATGCAGACGGCCCATCACCTCGGCCGCCGTGGACCTCTTCCGGAGGCAGGTGTGAGCGGCCCATCACCGCAAGGGACGCCAGGCGCCGGCTTCCCTCCTGGGCCAGGGGTATTTCAATAATGAGCTGTGGCTCGAACCCACGGGAGCAGGAGTGAGCCCGGGGCATTCTGGGCTGGATGGGGGCTGTTGCCGTAACGACTGAGCTCTCTGAAGCCCTCTACGACGCGGTTTCCTGGGATGGCTCTGCCAGCACCTGCAGCATTTGGTGGCAGATTTTAAGCCAGAGAGCACGTGCACTGTCCTCCACAGCACTGATGACCACTAGGCCTCCCCCTCCTCTGCCACGGGACCCGTTGAGGACCCGGAAACTCCCGCTCTAGTTTCTGCCCACCCCAAAATTTAAATACTTCTATACTGGGTCTGTGTAGAAGTCTTACTGATTATTTCCCCCACCACGTTTTGCTTTTATGGATGTTACTCTGTTTCCCTAAGGCAACCGCCCACCATGGGGCAGGTGATGGTAATATAATCAGATTCATTTCCAATGAATAGCAGTCAGTTCACTGCATAACAGAATGTTCTGGTTTCCTAAACAAAGTCTGCAGAAGCATGGTCCGCTCCTCCTGGCCCGAGCACGGCCTCAGAGTGGCCGCCCGGGGCCCCACCTCGACCCTCAGCAGCTGTGCGCTCAGGGCATCTTACCTCATCGTGTGGGTCCCCGTGTTCACGGCTTTAAAAATAGGGATCAGAACAGGCCTTGCCTCGTGGGGCTGTTGTGCTGGTTCACTGAGGTGGTACGTGAAGGCCTTGAAAGGGCTCTGAGCCCTTGACAGATGCTGGCCCTGGCGCCTCTTGTCCAATCAAAACCCTGATGGGGCCGCCCTCTGACCCCGTGTGGGCACTGCCTGAGCTGAAGGTGCTGTTCCTGCTCGGGCTGGCAATTCTGACCCAGTAAGTCATTAGGGGTGGCCTGAGAGCTGTTTTTCACTTTGCAACATAGGAAAAAATTGTCCTCTGCCAACGTGTGACATTTTCCACTTTCTCTCCCCCTCTTCCATTTCTCTCTCTCTCTCTCTCTCTCTCTCTCTCTCTTTTTGGTGGGGGAGGCAGGCACTCAGTAGTCAGACATTTTTATTGCAGAAAGCTGTCTGGAAAAGATGCAAAACAAAATTGCTGAAATGCAAGGGAGCCAGAGGAAGGGGAAACAAAAGGCCCCTTGCCTTTGCTTATTGAGTTCAAAGGCAGAACAGGCAGTGCCCTGCAGCAGACGGGGAGCTACACTAATTTTAAAGCCATAAAGCGCTATCAAGTGCCCTGCGGGGCAGGGCTACACCGAGGCTCGCGGCACCTAAATAAGACACGGTTCATTTACTTCGCAGCTTAGCCTAATGTAATCATCAGCAGATCTTAGCCTACAGTTGTAACAGGCAAATAGCCGCTTGAGGAGGCGGCCCTCCCAGCCATCGAGGGGGCCCGGCTAGATTGCTGTTGATTAGAAAATTTTTCAGTTTTGACAAGCCCTTAATGAACATAAATCGCACCTTGATTGGCTTCCATTCGGGGCCACAGGCACACCTGAGAAGGGACCGCCCCGCCGCCACCTCTCCCTGCCTCGCAAGACCTCGGCAACAAGCCGGCAATCAGGTTACGAGCCAGAGAGGAAAATATTTATAAAATACAATTACGGAATTCAATTTCTTAGCAGACGTGGAGGAACATCCCCTCATTACCCCCCACGTCCAGTCTCTCCCACTGAGCTCTCGGGAGTGACTCGCTGTCACGGAAGACAATGGATGGTTTTGATTTATTTACCTTTTGTAGAATTTCCGGCCATGCTGCTAAGACTCAGAGGGCACCCCAGAATGGAAAACAAAACGCCACAGATCGGGTACAAAGGGAGAAACTCCAGGCTGGTAAGACAGTGTCCCATCGACTCTTCGAGGGGCTCGAAGGCTCAAGTCCACAAGGTACAAGGTGACATCTGCGTATTTATAGACACTTCCATACATACACACATGCTTCACTTTTTTAAATTCAAAAAAGTGAGAAAACAGAATTTTTTGGTGTAGACAAAAAAGGGCAGGTAAAATCTAAGTGTGGACTCATCCACAAAAGGAAATGTGCAACTCTGCCCTGCTGGCCTCGCCCTGTTCACAGTCACTCCATGCTCTGGGGGCCGCTCCCAACCGTCTGCTCCTCCTGTTGGCAAATCTGAAAGACCCTGCAAACCCCGAGGGCTACACAAAACAGATGAATTCTTTAGGCAGACGCAGGACTTTGATAAAGAGTCTCACTTTTTGGCGTCTGTGCAATAACAGGTACGAGCTTTTCAGTCGCCATTTTTCCAGCGAAAGCTGTAGACGTTCCCTGAAAGCATCTGCCCCACCGGGCAGCGCCGTCCCACGGGGCTGAGCGTGCCGGTACACAGGAGGAGCAATTCCTCGCACTCTGAAACTGGTCCTATCAATGCCCACATTACTGCCCAGGCCACCCAAAGCTCGGGCAGGGACATTCCCCGCCCCCGCCCCAACAGGGGCACCGGGCAAACACAGGGAGAGCAGTGGGAGTAGGGCTGGGTGGGTGTTTTCACCCCTGTGGGTTCCAGACCACTGTTCAGGTTATTAACCCTCCATGGACCCAGTGGCTCCTCTCCGTTGGGGCCCTGCTTCAGGCTGCGTGTCTTTTAGCTGCAGTCGTCCTCGGCAGTTCCCCCATGTCCCCTTCTCACACGCAAACTCAAGCTCCAGAGAGGTATCTGCACACCCACAGACAGACAGGCACACAAAACGTGGTCCACCCAGACAGTGGGGTATTGCTCAGCCTCCAAGAGGAAGGGGTCCTGTACTCGGCTGCCACACGGATGAACCCCGATGACACCGTGCTCGGTAAAGCCAGCCAGTCCCCAAAAGACGACGCTTCATGAGTCCACTCACGGAGGTACTGAGAGCAATCACTTCACAGGGACAGAAAGCAGGCGGGTGGGTGCCAGGGGCTGGGGAGGGGACTCGGTTTGATGGGAACAGAGTTGCAGGTTTGCGCGATGAAGCAGCCCTGGAGGATGGGAGGTCGACAGCGTGAACGCGCTCACCACTCCTGAGCCGCACGCTTCAAAGTGGTGGAGACGGCAAACCATCACTGCGTGTTGTGTGCATTTCACCACGACTGAGAAATAAAATGGAACCAAAAAACCCAGCAGCAGCAAAAGAGCACCAACAACTGTCAGCTCCACCCACCTGCAGATCTGTCTTCGCACGATGGGAACTGTGAGGAGGGCCAGAGGAGGCACCGCTGCTCTGCCAGGCGGACGGGCTGGATGGGTGCGTGGGCTCCCAGGTTTGTGGGTTCCGGAGACCACCCCGGGTGCATCCCCCAGGAGGAGGAGGCCAGCCCAGCAGCCCTGGAGCTCCATTGCACTCCCTCCAGGCCACCAGGGTGGGGTGGGGCGGGGCAGTGTCCAAACTGGGCCCCTCCCCGGGCACACCAGAAGGAACCTCCCAGAGAGGAGCTGGGGGTACCTGGGGGCCCAGGGAGGTGGTGGGCGGGCGGCACCATGGCCGCAGACACCTGGCACACCGTGGCCTCCTCCCTGGAAACCAGGTGGAAACCAAGGCTGCCCACAGCTCCGTGTTCCCATGTGGCCTCACAGGGGTGTGTCCATAAACACCTTCTCACCACCTGGCCCTTGTAAGTAGGGCCAAGCCTTCTCTGAACGAGGTGGTATTAAGTCCGACTCAAAGGGACGCCTGGTCCGGTGCTGGCCGGGAAGGCCAGGTCAGCCCTTGAAGCTGGCCCCTCTGGGTGTCACCAGACTGCCGTTGTTTCCGGGGAAGTGGGGACGCTTGCTGACTACAGGGTATGAGCGTCTGTCCCAACCTCAACAACACAGGGCCTTGGTCCCGAGGACAGGAGACGACCTGGGGACTTTCTGCCTGTCCTGAGCCGAGACACCTGCCAGTCCGGGAAACGCTCGGAGAGGTCCCAGGCCTGGTGTGGCCGGCTGTGTGCGAGCCCATCCCCCTCGCCTGCAACAGGCGCTTGGGTGGGCTGGCTGCCGGAGAGCCCCCGATCTCTGCTTCTTGGTATCGACGTATTTCCCTAAAACATACTCTTAAATGGGTTTGTTGGGATGCTGGCAGTTCTGGGGGATCTCTAAAACACTGCTGCCTTCTCCCCCACGCTGACATGAGTCGGTTGGTTTTCTTGGTCCCAATCTTAACGGAAATTTCAAAGCACAGACCACCCACAGCGAGGTTCTAAGACACTGCAGGTGCCACGTGACTGGATTCCTCAGGACACCCAAGTACTGACCTGGGGACCACCCACACACTAGCCCAGGGTGAACAGCCTGGGGCGGGGTGTGCCCTCACCCTCTGAGAGGCCACGGCCTGGCAGCACAGACAAGGATGGCACCTGGGAGCCAGGGAGGTGGGGCACCTCTCTTGGAGGAGGGGCGTGAAGGCTCACCTGAGCCACAGCCTAGAAATGCCGGAAGCCAGACTGGAAGGGCACCCATAGACCAGAGCACCACCCCCAGCGCTGAGGCACAGGGCAGGAAGCAAGGTCGCATGGTCCCTCCTCTTGGAGTGAAGGATGATCTCCGCGGCGCGGGTCACACACAGGGCTCGCTGACCGAAGCCTCGGTGAGGAGCGGAGGGTCCAGGTCTCAGCGGCTCTGCACCTGGACGGCTGTGCGTGAATCTCCCTGTCCAGTCGTCCAGACTCGAGCCGCTCTGACTTCTGCAGGGCGTCTCCCAGGGCAGCTCAATGTCCACCGCTTCCAGACGCTCGCGGTCCACCTAAGCAGGTGTGTGCAGCCGGCCGAAGTGCTCGCCGCAGACTCTGAGTGACGCCTCAACCCTCGAGTGAGGCGTCCTTGCTGTACGAGGAGCTGCGCTCACTTAGGAAGACAGCCGGCAGCGGGCGCGGACAAGCGCTGTTCTCACGGCCCAGGCCTCTGTCTCTGTCTCCCTTTTTCCCCCGAATCACTTTTCAGAGGAACACCGACATAGGAGCCACTGGTTTCGCCATTTCTGCATCGTGAACGAAGTGCATTTTCTACTAGATATTGAAACCAGGAACACACTGCCATCAGCATTCCGATGACAGTTCAGAGTCCGAGTCTGGCTCTGTCGGTGTGAAAACCACCACCAAACGTCAACAGCAGGCGGGATCCAAGGCCCCGTGTAGCCGGACAGACGGACGTGTCTGAACTGAATGTCCTGTACGCAGGAACATCAGGGAGAAACGACAGCGTCACAGCTGTTTCTGACTCGGGCAACGGAGACCGGGAAGAACGTGTTGGCCAGGAGGGCTGTTCGCTCGGCCACACGTGCCCCCGAGGATGCCCGGGACAGCCGGCCGGGTCTCCAGAAAGTCTTTGGCTGGGCCAGGCCACGAACTGAGCCCTACAGGTGCACTTGGGAATACCACCGCGCACACCTCTGTCAGCAGAAAGGTGGGCCGCACCCAGACAGCTGCTCTCGACACGGAAGATGAGTAGGTGGCAATGCTGCGAAGCTCCGAGGCCCGAGCTCTTTCTCGTTATCCCTCCCCTTTTCCATCACGGTGCTCCCTGAGGCTCATATTTAAGTCCACAGAACAGGCTGCCCTTCGCTCAGCCCGACTGGGGCCTAGCCAATGTCCTAAAACCACGGGACGCTCGAACGTAACCCCCTGCCCCCCAGGAAAGGTAGGCACTCAGGGCTTGTGCATGTGTAATTTTCCAGAGAAACAAAAACAGAGACCACGGAGCAGTATCAGAAGCCTTGCCTCTCACCATGGTGGTCTTATTTAAATGTGCCGGGTGGTCTTTGCAAAGTGCCACGTGGAGTGAAAGACCGGGGAAACGGGTCCATCCTGGAGGGCAGGTGGTCGGTCAGTTTGTGCCAGGTGGCCCGAGACTCAGCCCTGAGCGTCCTGCGCCCTGGGCACCCCTCGGTCCTGGCAAACGGGGCAGCTGTCACCCTACTCGGAGTGTCTTCATTGTCTGGGTTGAGCTTCCACCTGTCATCTGAACCGGGTGGCAGGCTTTATTTCATCTAATGTCAGCATGTTGAGGGAGAAAGATGAACCAAGCGAGGGGGGCTTTCTGGTGAGTCTTCGTCTTGTCACGTGACCGCTGCTCCCCTCAATAGCTCTGATCTTGGGACAGGCCTCTCCTTAGAAGAGCCACACACTCTGAAGAGGTAGAAGTGACCTCATATAAGATAGTACCATCCGACTTCCCACCAGTGAAAGGGTTCCTTCTGCAGGTGTTCCGTCGGCTCTCAACGCCCTCCAAATGCGCCACCTCGAAGGAGGGGCTTCACCGTGTGTGGAAGGGGATGGACATGTGAGCTGAACTGCCTGGGCACGCTCCAGGCTTCGTTCACGTCAAAGAGCAGCTGAGGAACACATTCGGGCAGAGAGACGATGCCCAGGACCTGCCGGCTGTCTGGGTGAGCCCCGCCCGTGCCCTCCTCGGCATAACTGGAGTGCTCAGTGACCACGTCCCCGACACCGGACCCCGTGGCTGTCACGGGCAGCCACCGTGGGAACCACTGATCTTTAAGACACCAGGGCTTGAAAGCCACCACCACGCCTTCCTCCTGTGCCCACGTCTCCTCCTTTAACGCAGCAGGCAGGGGACCCGGCCGAGCACAGGCAGCCACCGCTAAGGGCAGTGGGGGACGGGCAGGTTAAAGCTTCGTGGAACACAGAGGGAGAGCACCTGGGGTTTGTTATCAACTTTCAGAGAACTTTCTCTGTCTGGGCTGGGGCAACACGTGGCCCGGCTTCTCTCTGATTTCCAGAGAAACTGTCACTGGCTCTGATCTGACCACACACAGTAATCCCATCCTACTGGGCACAGAGAGCGTCTTCATCCAGGGGGCCCTGCGAGGGTCTCAACGGCAGGACACACACCCGTGGCTCCAAGGTCCCTTCCACAACTTCCCTCTCTGGTGCAGGGGAGGTCCAGGGAAGCCAGTGCTTGAGAAGTGACACAGGCCGAGCTGTGAGTCGGAGGGTCCAGAGCTGGGGTCCCCTGAACAGTCTGCAGGAGCTGAGTTTGGGGTTGAGGGCGGACAACAGAAAGACACTCTGAGGCCACCGTGCTAGGCAGACCACGAGGGCTGGGAAACAGAGGGCTCGGGGAGAAGGTGTGAAGGGAAGTCTGAAGCAACGGTGACCAGGGGCAAGTGACAACTCAGGGCTGCCACCCCACTGAGGTCCCTCGCTCAGAGTCTCATGCTCACAGAACCCTGCCTGTGGTCCACGGAGGCTGGCACGGGTGCCTGCTGGGTGCCGCAGAGCCCGATAGCCCCAATTCATGACTGGCAGCCAGTTCTGCGATGCAGTTTCGAAGAGCATGTCACCCTGCTGAGATGCCACAAGCGCAGCTTGCAGCTGGGGCCCCACGCCGGCACCGCTTGTTTGTGACAAGGCCGCGTTTGTCTCCTGCCAGTGTCTGCACAGCGCCTGCCTGGGGGCGGGCAGTGTGGCTAGTGTCCAGGGGGCCACCTCCCGCTACACAAGCACTTCCGGGGACACTTGTGGGAGAAGGAGCCGCACCTGCTCCCTGAGGAGCGGACTGGACCAGGATGAGGTTCCACCGTCCTTCCAAGGGATGTTGGCCTCTGGCTCCCGCGGGGGCTGAAGCAAGTAAGAGCTTCAGCCCTGCTGCCTGGATGTCTTCCCCTAACCAGCCCGCACTGCCGGGAACGACGTGGGGTTGAGGGTGAGGGGACTCGCTCAGCCCTCTGGCTGCAGCTCCGCACCTGTCTCAGCGCACTCTCTGCCCTCCCTGCGGTCTGCCCCAGAGCCGGCTGGGACGCTTACCTGGGAATTTAACTTGGCTGACTTGGCAGGAGCCACCCAGGTCAGCCCCTCGAGGAAGACCGGCCTTACAGGGGCCAGTGACCCTCGGAGCACCGTGAACTTCAGTCAGGGGGTCGCAGGAAAGGGGTCACACTAAGACGATTAAGGGCCCTCCCGGTCGGCCTCATGACATCCTCACCGTTTCCACAGGAAGAGCAACTCCATCGTTCACTCTTGTTCGACCTTCCTGCGGGCGACCCGGCATCCGGGCTTCCCACCATCGCCATGACGTGGCTGGTGCTGGAGTCAAGTCCAGCCTGATGCGGCCTCTGAGCAGCACACGCGTGCCCAGAGACTATATATCTGTGCTGACCCGGAGAGGGCCACGCGGCCACATGGACGTGCTGGTTTTGAAGAGGCTGCCGCAGGCCGCACCTCCCATCGGATTCAACTCTGTAAGTCTGATGCGCCCTCAGGCCCGGTGCTCTCAAACCCCTGACCCCCACCCCAGGACAAAAGCATCACCTTGCAGAATCCGTCCTCAAGAAAGCATGCCAGTTTCCTTTTCAGGAAATTACCCAATTATGGGCATTTCGTGGTATACACCAGGGGCTGGCTCAGGGACGCCCCGACTGGTAAACACGTGACCTAAAACCATCTTAGTGTTAGGCCTGGTTCTTTGCCTTGGCTCCCGGAAAGGAAGGGGATGCAGGCTCAGCAACCTGACAGTGCGGGCCCCGTGCCCAGTACCAGACCAACTGCCGTGAGACCAAAGCCACCATCTGGGCGGACTTCCCAGTCATGCAGCTGTTCACGTCATCGCGTGTGGCCAACACTTGCCTTCGTGGCTTTTCGGTCACAACGTATCTTGAAGATGTCCTAGAAAGCGGCTGTTACAGTACAGCTAGTGTTTCCTGTTCTGTCACCTTTTGAAAGTTTCCAGACTAACACTGTCGGGCCCTGCCTCACAGCGTAGGATGTGGCCACACAAATTCACAACACACCTGCCTGTCCCTGGGTCTCCCGTTCCGGAAAGCCTGGGCCCTGCCCTCGGGCAAGCCCGGCTGGACGCCTCTCCCCAGCTCGGACCCAGGGCTCCAGACTAACTCAGCTGTCAGGATCTACAGGCCCTCTCCTGGCACCGGTCAGAGAAGGTGCCTGGGGCTCACTGTCCCTCAGCTCCCCTCAAAAACTCAGCCGCGGAAACAGGAAGGGGAACAACAAAGGCCATGCCATCTGTCTGAAGTCCAACCGTTCCGGATCAGCCGCACCCTAGGGGGCGGTGCATCTGTACCCACGGTACTGGTTCCCAGGAGTCTGGCGGACTGAGCTGCGCTTTGAAGTGGCCTCGGTGCTTGCTGGCCGAGCAGTTACGTAACAGAGTCCCACAGCGCTCCTTTTCCACGTTCCAGTAATATCCACGCACACGCGTTAAAAGGGATGGACCCGGCAAAAATGAGGGATGTCACAAGGTGAGGCCTGGGCGGGGTGGGGGGGTGGATTTTGAAGAACTAATTGTGATTACACAACCCAGAGGTCGGGATGAAAATCAGGCAGCGTCTGCCTGCCCCTGGGAGTCTTCTGATACCCGCCACTGTTCCCGTTTTTCTCCGCGGCAAGGGGCAGCAACGGTCCCTGTGACAGGCCCAGGCCTGGCTCGGCCGGTGGGAGTCAGGCGCCGAAAGGACCCATCAGTGGGATGTCCCTTTTAACTGCTCAGTGAGCCCAGCGAGAAGGATATTTCGGTTCCAGTTCTCTCTCCAAAGGACATCGAGCAGCCTGGTCAGTAATCAGGCCTTGCTCTCTGACGGGGTCTCGGGAAGAGCTAAGCCAAGGAGGAGGGTGGCCTGCCCGTGGCTGGAGCCTCGCTGGGGCTCCGATGGCAGGTGTGGGGGATGTGGGGGGCTGGAGGCCTGGGCAGGCGGCACTGGCCTCGGGCAGGCCTCCTGGGACTGGTGCTCTGTCTCTGATTTGGAGGCCACCTAACTTGGGTCCTGAAGTCACCCAAAATGCACAGTCAAGAACTCCGATCTGGAAGGTGTTCCCACCAACGTCAGGAACAGGCTGGCCATGCCCACCAAGCCCCTGGGTTCTCACCTGGTTTTAAGACCTGGGGGCAGAGCCCCGCAGCCGGGACGCCGCTTGTCACCTGTGGTGCTGGGAAACACAATTTATTTTTAAGGTGGATATTCATGAGGGGGTGGTGGGAAAAGCCCCCCGACACGGTGCCAGAGGAGAGACAGCGATATTCTCCCCAGGAATTCATCCACGTGACCCCACGCCATCGAAGCACAGAGCTCCTTCACTCGCAGGGCTGACTGCGGGGAGCGTGTGCCACCGAAAGGGACACGGGCACAGAGGTGACACTAGACGCTGACTAGGTGCTTAGTGAGAACAACACAAAGCAACTTCTCTGCCCAGCGCCCTCTCTGGAGACAGTGCTCGCTCAGCTGAGCGCCTCTGCGGGGCAGGCATGCTGCAGCCACTAAGCATGGAGGCGAGCCCACCGATCTGCGGACACGGGAGGGTGGCACACTCTGTCATTATCCAGGTGGGGGGACCGCAGGCAGCACCCCCTGGGAGGGTACCCCCAAAATGCTGGCCATCACGTTCTCCAGGCAGTGTTCTGGGGGTGATTTTCATTTTCTTCAATACGTTCATTTCTAGTGTCTCGTCAACAACCGTGCGACTTTAAAAGTATTTGAATTAAATTAAAAGCTTGACACAGTGAAACCACCAGCTAAGCAGCCAACATCACGTGCCCAAATCTGCACATTTACCTGCCTCAAGACCGACCACGCACGCAAGCAGCCCGGGGTGCTTCGCCGTCGAGCCGACACCCCGTGTCCAGAGTGCGTCAGGGCTTTCTAAAGAAACTCAGTGCGGGTGCAGGGTCCGCCGTCCCCCCACGACGAGATAAACTGCTCATCTTTCTTACATAAACCACCAACGGACCCAGCGTCACCGACACCCAGAGGAGAAAGCCCCCCTGCCCTACGAGCCAGTGCGTTCTTGCTCAATGACAAACACCCAGTCACAGCGCGTCGCTTGCTGGTTTTGCCCTCAGCTGGGCTCCTGGGCAGTCGCGTCCCCCCCTCTAGGTTTTCAGGTGGGTGGTCTCTTCCCTCCCTCCTCTGTTACTGCTCCTGCCTGCCTTTTCCCTCCTTGAAGATGTTGCTCCGTCTGCGCCTTCTAGTGAAATTCTCTGTGGAGTGGACGAGAGCGCCACCGACAGATGGTGAGGGAGAGGGAGACACAGGGTCTCACAGAGAGTGAGGGGCACACGTCACTCATCTCATGCTGGAGCAGGACGGGACCCTCAGAGACAGCTGTTAGCACCCCCACCCCCACGCACGCCGTCCTGCGGGAGCGAGTGCCTGCGGAGGGCTCCGAGGGCGATACTCACATGCAAACTGGGGTGGTAGGTCAGCACACCGTTGTCACACAGGGTGACGTATTTCTTCTTCCACTCTTTGTTCAGTGACTTGCCACTTCGCTTCAGCAGCATGCCCTATGAGGAAAAGGAGCCATACACGCATTAATGAAGTCTCGTGCAATTTTCTCAAAGTAGGCACATGGGCAATTTCAGAAGTTCTGAACTTCCACCTAAGACTTTGCTGTGTTAAACGGAGATCACTTATTTTCAGCTGACGGTTTGCTTTCCCCTCATTGGATGTTGCAGTGCAGGCACTTCCAGCAACCCCTGTGGTGCAGGCGTGGGTGGAGAACTCGACTTTGGGACGCTGAGCACTGTCAGCTGTCACACGACCCCCGTGTTACATGTCACATTACACTTTCTTCTCTTGAGCCCATGTGGCACGCCCAAGGGTATGTTTCACAGAAAAAAAAAAATTTCCTAAATTCCCTTTTCTAAAAACAAGACGGTAACTATATTCCTACCTTGTGATAGTTGCGAATGAGAACATTTCACTTTACAGGTTTTCATGCCAGACTTTGAATTTGTTAAAAATGCAAACTCCATTTGCAAACTCAGGGACAGCCTTTCACAGATGAAGTCTGTGGGGTTTACGTAAATCCGCTTTTAACGAAAGCAGATTTAGGGCTTCTTGAAAAGGCCTGGAGCTTGGACTCCAATGCGCCACGGAAGTGTCTTCGGGCCAAACTTCCCTAGACGGCGGACGAGAATTCCCTCTGGTTGGAAGCCCTGGTCCCGAGGAGGCCACCACCCTGTCCCGGGCGAAGCAGCCCTTGGCTGATACCAAACTCCGCCAGGCCCACGGCCTCGCCTCTGTGCTTCCACCCCCGCTGGGGCTTTACACCCGCCTCGCTCAGGCAAGGTCAGAGGGAGCTTTCACCTCGGGGATGGCCCGCCTCCTGCCCACACGACCTAACGAAAATGGCAGGCCCATGTACACGCTCACAGGGTCACAGCCACAGCTGAGGGACCTTACGACGGGTGCTCGTTAATTCACCTGGACGGGCATGGGACGCGGAAGGGATGCGGCGGGTGCGGCACCCTAGAGGAGTGGAGGCGCCCCGGCGGGCCCTTGGGCGCAGCGCCGCCTCCGTGGGCTCCCAGTCCCACTCCCTCCAGACCCACAAACACGGGAGAGAGTCAAGCGAGCGATTCGACGCGACATTCCAGCTCAGCTTCCGGCCAAGACCGCTGTGGTGACAGCAGACACCACAGGCAGAACGGGCTGAGAGCCGGCGCGGGGCTCCGAGCTCCTTCTAAACATTGTTTCTGGGGGGAATTCTTCAGGGACTGAAGCAACTTGCTGCGAGCCGTCGGCAGGTCACTTTTTGTGCAAATTATTACTTTTAAAAAACAAACGTGGGGCAAACAGGGCATCACTTGACTTCTCAGAATCTCAACCACTAGGAACCAAGCACAGGGCCGGGGAAGGCTGGAGGCAAACCAGGGGGACACGGCTCCGCTGCGGGAACCAGTGAGAACGCGTGGGCCACGGTTGCCACGTGCGCGGGGCGACAGCAAATACGCAGTCACTAAAATCATTCAACTGCCCCCCTACCCCGGCGGGGTTGCTGGGATTTTTGTGTTTTTTTAAAGATTGTATTTATTTATTTATTAGAGAGGGGAGGGAGGAAGAGAGGGAAACACCCATGTGTGGTTGCCTGTCATGCGCCCCCTACTGGGGACCTGGCCCACAACCCAGGCTTGTACCCTGAGTGGGAATCAAACTGGTGACTCTTTGGTTCACAGGCCGGCGCTCAGTCCACTGAGCCACACCAGCCAGGGAGGGAGTGCTGACGTTTTTAAACTCAGCACTTCTAATCCGCACACCGGTTCTGCTGTGGGCCCCCACTCCCCACCACCTGTGCGGGTAGACTTCCACCACCACCAGGGCCAGTCACTGTGGGGTCACTGGAGCTGCGAGCCACTCGGGCTGCAGAAAGCCGTACCCCCCCCCCAGAAATGCAGGCCACACTCCCCAGGGCTGTGTGTGGACGGCTTGTGGGCGCTGCCATGGGCAAGCCCCACAGCCACGAGCCGCCTCTGCCCAGGGAGGGCAAAGAACCAGTACTCACAAAGGGATAAAGCGAAACCTTCAACTGGGAGGTGACGGGAGATGATGTCAGCCAGGAACTCCTATGGGCTGCTGTGTCCTGGTGCAGGGGGATGAGCTGTCTTGGTGACAGTCCAAGCCTTGA
Source organism: Macrotus californicus (assembly GCA_007922815.1). Lineage (NCBI taxonomy): Eukaryota > Metazoa > Chordata > Mammalia > Chiroptera > Phyllostomidae > Macrotus > Macrotus californicus. Next base: position 530,997 of record VMDR010000026.1, read on the forward strand.
CAACCTTCACTGACTCCCATGGTCCCCATGGAGGGCCCTCTGGGTTGTGTCTACCATCCAAATGCTGCAAACGTCCGTGGGATCCCCTGGTATCTTAGGAGCTGTACCTTGGCCCCCAGCCTTGGCCCAGCTGGGCTTGTTACCCACCCCCGCCCAGTCCCCCCAAAAGACCGCGGAGACAGAGCCTCAGCCGCCCTGCCCCCATATCACAGCTGCCCGCCTGCGGCCAAGCTGGGCCCGCGAGGGGGCTTTTGCTTGCACGGCCTGCGTGCTGGCATGCGTCCATGCATTTCTGAGCCTATCACACTTCCTCTGTCCCTTGCTCCCCATACAATGGGGCAGGGTAGCAGAGTCATTACGGCTCCTGGTCACAGTCGGGACCAAGCCCCACAGGGAGGCGCCAGGCCCAGCCATCCTGCCCGTGTCATTCGTGCCACTGCACGGGGCTGCTGGGTCCTCCTGGCTGCAGTCCTGACCCACCAGCTCTTCCTTCCAGACCACAAACACCAAACCTGAAAGGGGCCAGAATGCGGAGGCTACCTCCAGCCTAGCATCCCTGCAGGGACCAGTGAGCCTCCATCTCCGTGGTGACAGAAGGTCTTGTCTTTTGCACTTGCAGTGAGAGAAGAGACTGGCACCCACCCATGTCAGCAAACCCCAAGGCGCTCTGCCCAACACGAAACCCATGGAGAAGCTCCAGGAATGGGGCAGTTGCAGCTGCCGGGAACCAGAGGGGGCTGGACCTGCTGGCAGGTCGGTCACTTTAGGGCCACTTGTTCTATGCGGGGCCCTGGATTGTGTGACCTGGTGACAGCAGGGAATGCAGGATCCCTATGTCTGTCACCAGGTTTCCTGATGCACCCCAGAGCAGGACAAAGACAATGGCTGCTCACTGGACAATACTGGCAACAGGTTATCACTATCTGCATATAATTCAGGTCAACCCAACAGGTGTGCAGGCCCGATGCAGGCAGGCTTCATGCCTGCGACCTGCAGCCCAGTCACCAGAGGCAGGCATGGGCACTGCAGGCGCTGGGCCTCCCACAGCTGGGCCGCCCGGGACCCCCGTGCTCTCACATGCATGGCAGCCGTGCACCAACCCACGCTCCCGATGACTGGTCGTGCCCGTGGCCCTCTGACCTCCGGGTGCTCCTCTGCACCTGCCCATGGGGGCCTGTAACCTGGGGGGAGCCAGCACACCCAGCAGACCGGGCAGGCTGCACGGCGCCTCTCCACCCGTTGCAGAAAGAGCCCGCCCCGAGCAGCCTGGTGAGACAGAGCCCCTGGCGAGCAGTACGTGGCGGGGGCTTCCGGGGCTGCAAGCCAGACAGAGTTTTGTAATCAGAGGTTCCACTGGAGACTCAGGAAACAGCATCTGTGGATGGAAACACATTAGCTTCTGCCTCCTGTTTTTCTTAACTTGTTCCAAGTGATTCTGAACACCGATTTTTTACAGAGTGTCTGTACCAAGTAAGAATCACAGAACGTCAGTCTTAAGGAGGCCCCGGGAGTTAAACCACTGCATCGTGATGCCCGAGACCAGGAGTTTCACACGGTCCCCGACCTTTACCCACACCCCGCCGGAGGGTCCCTGGGTCAGGGGGCCAGTGGCTGGGGACAGCCCGAGCGCCTGAGCTGGGGTCTGCTGCACCCAGGGCCAAGCCTGGTCCATACACTGGCCATTCTGAGAGTGGCCTCTCCCCGGTGTTTCCTCACGTTCTGGGAGCAAGGAGATGTCCTGTCATGTGGACACACAGACACACCTCGAGTCTTGGACTCTTCCCGAAGCAAAAGGGTCCAGCTCCCTGCCACCATGAGCCTCTCCTCTGAACACAGGGTCCCCCACATTGCCAAGGGGAGGAAGTGAACTCGTCGCCCCCACCTTGGGACGAGTTTCTACTGATGCAACCGAACAGCTCCCCACTGCCTCCGACCAAGCCCCCCTCCTCCCGATCACACGCTTTCCATTCCAAGGGCTGCGCAGGGGGAAACCCTGCAGAGACCCTCGGAGGGGCTCATCTCTCTCACTGAAGGCCACGAGGCCCTGGTCCCAGGAGCTGGAAGATGACAGAGGCCGGCAGCTTCTGACTGAGACACACGGCGGGCAGCTCCCCTCGGTGAGGGGGAATGGCCCTCGTGACTCTAAGTCTCTCTGATCCCGTGTAACCCAGGGCGACACCGCACGGCGGAATGTCACCACGCATCCTCGGTCTGTCCTTCAGATGCCACTTTGGAACACGTGCAAGCCAATCGCCTGTTCACGCTCATTTCTCACTGGCCCCCACTGCCACAGTGAGCGCTGTGTTCAACTCTCGTGGGGCTTGCACATCTTTTTAAAAGATCGTTCTTTGAATTTCCAAACAACGCTGGGCTCGCCGTGAACCAGGGCTGCTCTGACAGCCCTGAGCGTTAATCCACCACAAGCTTGCAAGGGACGTGATGGCGACGAGGACCGTCCCCATTTTGCAGGGCAGCCCCTGAGGCACGGAGCTCACGGCCCTTCCCCCATGTGCACTGCCAGCCTGGCAGCTGGTTCTCCAGATGCTCCCAGCGCCCACGAGTCGCGGAATCTGAGCCCTGGGTCACTTTAACTGACAAGAGTCAGCCTAAGTGATGCCTCTCTGCGGGAGCTGAAACCCTCAGCAATCCCAGCAGCCTCTGCTCCGCTCTGGGGAGTGCGGGTCGAGGAGCCGTGCGGTGCTGTCCGTGGTCCTGAACCTCTGAAGTGGGAGAAATCATAAAACAGCAGTTTTCTCAAGCCACTGAACTTTCGGCAACAGTAGATAAGAAAAACGAACTAGCGCCCTGTGCGGCTACAAAAGTAAACGCCATGCAGCACCCGCGTGGAACCCGGCAGCTGGCTGAGGCAGGCAGGGATGTCGCAGCAGTGGAGGCGGCAGGAGGGGCAGTGAGGAAAACGCCACCTGAGATTGGAGACAGGCCTCCTGTGCTCCAGCTGGCAGGACGGCCTCAGGCCTGCTGCCCAGGGCAAGTGCAGCGTCCCAGGTGCCGGGTGAGCCTTCAGATGCAGCTGGGATTCTCCAGCAGACTTGTGGCTGCTCTGGGAAGTCTGGGAGGCGGGCGTTTCCACGTGGGATTAGAGAAAGTACGTCCAATTTAAAAGCCTTGCTGGGCTGGACCTTGAGGAAAGTACTTCCTCGCCCCCCGCTTCTCCTGCAGGAGGAGGTCAAATTCAGGGGATGTCAGCAGGTGTGACCTCAGAATGCAGACCCCACCAAGGGTCTGGTGGGGGGTCCCCCCCCTTGAGAAGTCGGTGGGGTTGCAGGCAGGGCCTCTCGACCCTTCCCACCAGAGACGGTGTGAGAATTGGGGGGAAGGCCTGGGCTGGCCTGTGTCTGATGGAGTGGGTGGTCATCTGATAGGAGGGACACCCAAGCGTTTAAGAGAATGACACCACGTAGGACTAAAGGGCACAATGTTCAAAAAGGTTCTTTCCCCTCAGGGCCCTCAGCCTCGGTGCAGCGGGAAGCAGGCTGAGGGAGCCCAGCCACTGTGAAAACAGGCTGCATCTTCTGGGAAACAGAAGGTCAGCGCACCGTGGAGCTGGGAGCACACCCCACCCCTCTCCCCCGGAGCAGAGCACGCGCCTTGTGTCCAGGGCAGGTGGGTCAGAACAAGTGCCTGCTGGGCTCAGAGGGGCCTTGGACCAGTGTCTGCCTCCTGTCCATGCAGGCACTGAGGCACTGTGTGTGTGTGTGTGTGCGTGTGTGTGTGTGTGGGAGGGGAGAGGGTGGGGAGAGAGAGAGGGAAAGAGAGAAAACCTTGTCTCTGACATCCCCTGATCCTCAGACAGGAAGGAGCCCAGCTGAGAAGCCTCATCCCCAGAGGCCCTGATGCTGATGAAAATCCCAGACTTCATGCCGGAGCCAAGCGGGGTGATGGTGGTCCACTGATGGGCGGGCAGGCTGAGTGGCCAGTCTCCGGAGATGACTCAGGCACCCAGCTCCCGGGGCAGTCCCGGCCCCCAACTCCATGTAACCCACGGGACGCGGTGAGACCACGCTGCGCCCACCCTGGCCGACACCCTCGGCCCAGCAGCTCCCATGTGCACGCCCCGGGAGCCGCGGCAGACCGTGGGGAGACCGATGGTCCTGCTGCAGAGACCGGGAAGAGAAAGACCTGGAGGCCTCCGGCGCAGGACTGCCGCTGGCCTGCTGGCACCGAACACAAGTGAGGGAGTGATCTGGGTGGCATCTAGGGCAGCAGACACAGCTGTCCCCAGGGCGCCAGGCCACGTTCCCGACTCTCGGAAACCTGAGGAATAATGAAATGGTCACCGCTTTAAACCGCTGTGGCTCGGGTTCATTACCAGTGACAGGAAAGCATCACGGCAGGAAGAGCAGGGACATCGATTACCTGTCACTGGACGCTAGGCCACCACCTGTGTGTCATTTCAACCCCCACCCCCCAGACCAATGAACGTCTTTTAGTAGTTTTTGCAGAAAGAAATGTGACGGTTCTGTGACATCTCAGCCACTGCTCTGGCCTCACTTAGAAATGGCAAATGGGGCTCTAACAACCACCACCTAATGTGCCGGTGCGTCAGAAAGTCTGCGGCTTTAAGGGTCTGCAACCGAAACAGCGGATTCAAGGCAGGCGCTTCTTGCGTTTTTGCTCAGGGAACTTTTTCTATGGTGGAGCAAAGAGCGGAGCTGTCTGCCGGCTGCAGTCTCCGTGTTAGTCACGTGTCGTCCTTGCCTAGTCCCGGGAGGTCACCGGAAGCCAAAAGCAATGTGAAGTGTACAAGCTTTAAATAACTTACAAAGTTAACGTAATGAATGTAAGTGTGGCCTGAAATCCGTCACTCAGGGCTCGCCGCAGCCCCGAGCGGTGATAAAGCACCACTCATAAATTTATATTAAACCTCTGCTCGATAGCAATTATTTACCAACAAAGATTTACTGACTGCGCTGGGGACCGGGGGTCTTTATGAGGCAGATCGGTCTTTGTTTCGCATGTAAGGGACCGGCTGGCAGCGGCCGTCCCAGAGAGCACCATGACCCAGGGGTGGGGGGGACATCAAGTGGCCAGGGTCCCACATGGTGAGGGAGCTGTGGTGGCTGCGGGCTGTCCACGTAACGATCAGATCACGGCCCGGTGCGTGCACGGAGCACGGAGCCTCTTCTGGAGACGGCATTTCTCATCTGCTGTAACAGCCACCGGGGGCCACGCTCACCACGCACTTTCCCGGGAGCTGAGGATTTAGCAGGGATGTAAATTGGATTGTCCTGCTGCCCGGGGGGGGCGTCAACAGCTGCCTAATTACCAAGTTTCAAAGAGAATAGTTTTCCATGGTGTACAATGGCCACACCAGATCAGAAACATTTAAGGTTTCTCCTTCTGAAAAAAAATAAAAATAAAACCTGACATTTGAGTCCCTCTCTGGCTCTGTAACGAGCGCCTGTTTGTGGCTCCCCAGTGCCTCAGGATTCTCGTGACGGCAGGTGAGGGGAGATGAATTTCTAAAGTGCCGCAGAGAGCAGCTGGCCTCTTTGGGACCCAGCACACCAACCGTCACTCAGCTTCCCCAGCTGCATTTGCTACTTTTATTCTGATCGAGGTTTTTCCTGGGTCGTTATTAAACTCGTAGTTTACTTATGCTTAACTGACTTAAAAAAAAACCTAGAGAAGTGTATTCGGGTGGGTGGTAGGTGGGGGACATCCCATCACTGGCAACTGGGGACGCAGGGGGTACTGGTGCACGGGGCTGGGCCACTCCCTGCCCCACCCCTGCGGAAAATGGTCCTTCTCCCCTAATTCCCTGCTCTTCCAGAACCAAAGTGTCCATCCGCTCCTGCTCCTTCACCACGCTAAGCTGTCCCTCCCACATAACACACACACGCTTTCTCAACAACACGCCTGGGCCCAGGGGAGTGCAAATTCACTCACTGAAGTGACTGTCAGGGTGGAGGGCGGAGTCTGCACAGCCTGGGGGGGGGGCAACCCTCCCTCACCTACGTGGGTGGGGGGGTGGCGTGTGATGACGTCAGCCAGTGCCCGGGACGCATGCCGGGTGTCCCGTCCCGAGGGTCATACTGTAGTCCCCTTTCACCGCAGGCTCTCCTCCAGCCCCTCCGCAGGGGCTGCTAGAGTCGGGAACCCTGTAGCCGGCCGGGTCTGGGCTGCTGGCCACGTCCCATCTTCTGCCTCTGCTTGTACATGAAGTTAAATCAGAACAGCCACGTTCACTGGACGTGGGGCCGCTTTCATTCCATCCACGGCAGGGCCCGTGGCTGCAGGGAGACCGGCTGCCTTGCAAAGCCTCCAACACTTGCTACCTGGCCCTTTGCAGAAGACCGTGGGCCCAGCTACGGGACACGAAACCACGCAGAAGCCATCGGCTGCCACCGACTTGACTTGAAACAGGCAAATTCTATTCATGCTCGCTGAAATGCCCCTCTTGTACCCCCTCGACTCCCCACCACCCTGGTGAACACCGCCCCCCTCCGTCCTCAGCTGCTCTGGGGCTGAATGTCCCAGCCGGCTCTGGCTCAGGGTCAGCCCCGAGAGGACTACTCCAATGTGTAGCTCTGGCTCTCAAATGTCCTCCCGAATCCAAGCATCTCCAAATACAAAAGCAATCACGGACAACCCTAAAACCAAGAAATAAAAATTAAAAAAAAAAAGAAAAAGTAGGGAGGGAATAACATTCTGTCCCCCAATTAAAATGCCTCGAGGCAAACCTAGACGCCGGACACTGCACGTACAGAGAAAGCTAGCGTGACGAGAACGACGAGACCATGGGACCCCCTGGCCACAGCGGCTCAGGGTCAAGGTGCAGATCACGTCCTGTCGGGAAAGCAGCGGATCCAGAACAACCAGTGCATGGAGGCCGAGCACGCCCACCCAGTTCCGGAAGAGACCAGATGGTATCCATAAACAGAGCTGCAGACGGGACAAGGACCTTCTGGCGTCCCTGCCGTTTCTCAGATGATCCAGCCAAGGGTGGGAGGCCAGTGAGGCTTCCCACACCCATGCCCGAGCCGCTGAGCCCAGATGTGATGCAGAGGGGCCGATTCCGACTGGCCCTCTGCCCCCGAGGGGCACTCACTGCTCTGTTGACAAGATGATGACGATTCTGGGCAACATCACTGCGTCCTGCACGGGAGGAGGTGACGGAAGGAGCGGGATCGTCCAAAAAGTCCCCTCAGCTTTCTCCATAAAATCAAAGACCCATGTTTCATTTTCACCAATAACTTTATTGACTTGGATATCCTGAGTATGTCGGCTCTCTCCCGTGTGGTAGAACGTTGATTGTTCTCAATTAATGTCTCAATTTGATCGCCATCAACTTCAGCTGGTCCACCCGACCATGGAACATCGTCCAGCGAGACATCTCCAGCACAAATCTTTGCAAACCTCTTCTGACACGTTCAGTCACAGCCCCTTCTCCACACACGGCACAAATCTTTTGTTGCATTTCAGTTTCGTTTTTACCTTTCTTGAAATATAAAGCATAATATGCCCCAAATGTTCTTCATCTTCTTCCATCTTCAATATTAAAATGGCTGTTTTTTTTAATGCACACAGGACAGCTGCCCCAACACAATCTAACAAAACTGCATCGAATGAAGTTAAAGACCACTAAGCACTACTAGAGCCATCATACAGAAAAAAAATCAAACGAACTTTCTGGCCAACCCGACAACTACGAACTGAAAGCATCAAACTCAGAGGAGAGTTACCTGTAACGCACAATCCCTTGTGTGTTTTCAAGGCGTTTTAAAGCTGAGTGATCGAGCCCCGGGCACTGGTCGCTGTGACGACAGCGATCCACTCACCGCGGGGCCCAGGCCCGGGGTTCTGGGTGGTGCCGGAACCGTGGGGTGGAACCACGGGGCAGCCCTGCCAGGCACTGTGGGTCTGAGAACGGACAGCTACGGAGGGACCACCCGGAGGAAATCACTTCCGCAGGAGGGACACGGAGGGATGCAGATGGGTAAATGTGTCTGACTGATGGCCGCTGAGCACCTACCACGAGGGGCCCAGTGGCCCTGCCTTCCTCAGGGTAGAACACAATATTCACGGCAGGCAGGAAGATGAGTCCTGTACAAGGAGGGCGTTAAGGCATGGAAGGGGCTCTAATTTAAATGAGAGGGTCGAGCTGTGTTCCCTCCCGAAGCCACCAGTGAAAGCCCTAATCCCAGTGCCTTGAATTCACCGTATGCCAGAGAATAACCCCAATTAAGCGCCCTCCCCAGACCTTCCCCCAGTGGAAAACTTCCAGCAAATTCATGTACACGGTGCTTGGATGTAAGGCCTGCAAGCGGTCGATGGGCCCGTGCGACCAGTGCACGCGGGCTCCGCCACCAAGGCGCCGTTTTAATTTTCTGTCTAGTTTAAAGGGATCCCACGGGGACAGCAGGGAGCCTCCTTAACTGAACTCTTTAAAAAAAAAAATAACGGTAATATCTGCCTCCGCAGCCCCCCTCCAGAGGGCCCGTCAAACCACCAGTGGGGGCTTTTCTCCCAGCGTGCTCCACTCCCGGGGGGTAGGGAGAGGGACGAGGGGAGCGGGGCTGATTCTGGATCTCTAACCAGCTCCCTCGTGACCCCTCCCCTTGCTGGTTAGTCATATTTCTGTCGTTCTGCTGGGCTGTAGGGTACAAAGGGTTACCCTGTAATTGAGCTGTCAGCGTCTCCGGCGATCCCATAAAGCCCCGATTATGCTCGGCGGGGTTAGTGACACACTGGTTATCGCCGGCACCCTATTTGCAGAACCCAAACCCTCGCCACACACAGGTCAGCTGACCCGCGCGACCTCCCTGTCATTAGCCACGTCTCTTCCTACCTCACCGCTGAGAAAATCACACAGCCCCGGCTTCAAAGCGCCGGCCGGGACTGGATTCGACCAGGAGCTAATCACCCACAAATCCAGCTCAAATGGCAATAATTGGCTAAACTGTTCCCCTCTCCAGAGCGCAGCAGTAATTTGGGATAATAAAGAAAAGAATTATTCAGCTAACTGCCCTGAAATGTAGGCTTTGTGACCGGCACACTTCACATTGTAATAATGATGGACACAGAATGCAATTTAATACCATGTCAGCTGAATAACAAGCCCAAGAACAATGGTGGAGAAGGGAGGGAGGCTGTTGGGTTTTCTCCCCTGATCTGCAAGAAAGCACCATGGTGACGCTGGGTGAGGCCGGAGAGTGTCACACTTCACGTTAGGTCTGCCAGGGATTAGGACGTCCCAACCAGAACCAAACGGATCTCAACACGGGCGGGAAGACAGCGACGAAACCAGTGCATGTGGGGACCCTGAAACGGTAGCCACCATCGGCTTAAAAACAGCCTCTGCCAGTCAAAGAGCAGGAAAAAATGGAGACCATGGAAACACTGCCGGGACTGACGGCTCCCTTTCCTGATGCCTCTGGTTAACACCATCTCGTGATCACCTCGTTTTTCTTCCCTGCCACCCTGCCTCTTCCTGTCGCCAGATTCTCAGCAGCGAAGAGGACAGGATCAGCACGCAGTGGCTATGGGCGACCCCTCGGCAGCTGTGCCCGCCAACAACGACCGCCCGTGGGGTCCCAGCCTCTGGGGAGCAGAGCCGCTCCATCCCCTTGGGGCACCCACCCTGGCCTCCCACCCCTCCGCCCCAGAGGCCAGCACCGCAAACACACCCAACCGGCACACTCCCTGGTCTGGAACCAGAGTCGGCAAGGCCTGTGAGATTTCTGCTTTGGTGAAAGAAAAGCAAACTGAATTCAAGGCCTGCCCAGGAAGCCAGAACACCCGGACACCCCGGTGGGTCCCAGGGGGGGAGGCCAGGGAGGGACAGGCCAGACCCCTTCCTGTGATGGCGCACACATCACAATGCAGGGATGCTCAGGGCAAGGACACAGCAACACATGGACATGGCCGAGACAAAAACAAGCAGCTGAACCCCTGCAACTGCTTCTTATGCAAGAGCAAGTGATCCTGAAGCCCAGCCATCATCAGAGAGACCACACGTGCTCAGTAAAGTGCGAGTGAGCGGCCCCCGCCGGGTGGTCCAGAGGGCTGGAGCGCCGTCCTGTGCACCGGGAGGTTATGGGCTTGATCCCCGGTGAGGGCACATATCTAAGTTGCGGGCTCGATCGCTGGTGTGGGAGCACATGGGATGCAATTGACGTTTCTGTCTTTCTCTCCCTAAAATCAACAGCCATGCCCTCGGGGGAGGGTTTAAAAAGAATAAAGTGCATGTGAGCTTCGTGCTTGTGCCCGGGAGCCGGGCCTCACAGGGTTGCAGTGAACGCACCGGGCCCGCTACGGAGCAGGTTTTCACGCCTACCCGAGCTACTTAGAAGCCTCCTGCATGGGAGGTTTGCCTTTTGCGTCCTCACCGACACTTTCAAACGTGTTCTCCACGGGACGTACTCTGCCCTTGCTCCCCTCCATCTCTCTCAGATGCTCCTGCTCCCCCGCTCGACGCTTTGGGGCTGCCACTGCTCAGAGCCCGTCGAGTGCACCTTCCCCTTAGGGACTCAGCCCGGCTGCAGGCAGCACCACCTGGTGTCCCACAGGCGGCTCCCGGGTGCACTCACACCGGGCTCCTCTGGCACTGCATCTGGGTGACAACTGCAGCTACTCGCCCCCCTCCCTGTGCCTTGGGGCCCCAGGGCCCCGGAGACCCTGCCCCTTGCCTCTGCCATCTCCCCAGCGGGGTCTCCTCGTCAGCTTCTGTGCCCCATGCACCGGACCTACTCTGTGCACTGGGGTCACCATGAGCCCCATGTGACAACTGAGGGCACACACAAGATCTAGAAGGCTTCAGTGGGGAAAAAAGATGATTTTTTTAATATAGATGATGTGCTGAGATAATTGAAATGTGGACATGCTTGGTGAAATAAAAACAGTGAAATTACTTTGTGTTTTAAGTGTGTGTTTGTAGTCTTTCCAACATGGCTGCCAAAGGAAAATGGCCCTTGGCACTCCCGTCTGAAACACCTGACGTCCGGACCACACCAGATCCTTCGTCTGGCCCCTCGGCGTCACGCCACCAGCTCACCAATGGCCAGCTCTGTCCCCATCTTGCCTGTGTTTGTTTCCCGAAACCGGGCAGCAAGTAGCCCATTTACACAAGGGCTACTGCATGGACACGTAACCGAGTGGCTGTGACCATGGATGGGAGGTGTCACCCACACTAAAGGTCGGCACAGGCACTACGAGCAGGGAGACAGAAGCCCCGAACGCAAACCCACGCTGTCCGCAGGGCTCCGAGCTCATCCTCACCAGGGACACATGCCCCTACGTGACACAGGCAACGTGGTTACAGGTCACACATCTGTGGAGAGACATCCTCAGAGGCTAGGTCATCCCCCGCAGGTTCTCAGTGTCGGACGGACCTCTGGGAACAAGGGCCCCGCCCACGGCCAGGCTGGGGACTCTCCCCAACCAGGATGGACGTGAGGATGTGGGCTCAGGTGGAGTGGCCGGCAATGCGGACCTGCACTCGAGTCCCCAGTGGGTAAGTCTAGGGAGGGGACAGTCTCTCTGACCTCGGTGTGAAGCGAGGAAAAAACGTTTCTATTCTAGGCCAAGAGGCCCACCAGGATGATGCCCCTCGGCAGCTCTCCCGACACCACGCCGCTGCAGCCTGTGAGGATGGGCACAGGCACGGGACAGCCCAGGTGCGCAGAGGCACCCCTCTGACAACGGTGACATCGACTGCCACCACTGTTACAACTAAATTTCTGGGAAACCCAACGCCATCAGGAACTGATCAAAAATTGAGAATTAAGAAAATTGGGGAGGGGGGAGAATTATAAAAACAAGGCAAATCTAGTTGGTGTGGCGTTCCAGAGCTGTGTGTGTGTGTAGGGGGGGGGGCAGCCCCCCCATGTGGCAGGGTCCAGAACGGTTCCCTTCCTCCCAAACTGTTCTTTCTCAGCCGCGTTACATCTGAGACATCAGGAGAACTCTTCTGCAGATGCCACCGTCTTCCCTGGCAGCTTCGCTGGAGGGAACCATCAGGTTGCTGGACCTCGGGATCAAATGGATACACGTGTTTCTTGATACGGATGTGCATACAGAAGGTCAGCGGGTCACCCCTGGGGAGCAGGGGCCAGTGCACCACAGGCCACCAGAGGGTCTCTCTGCAGACAACGATCAGCTCATCTGTCTGAACCCGCCTGGAACCAAAGAAGGGAAGCCAGCTTTGGCACCACACCCCAAACCACAGGCAGGGGCGACCTGGGGAACATACACAGTGCATGTGGGTGACAGGTGACAGAGGATGTGGTGCAGCTTGGATATGCTTCCTGTCTACCAGCCATCCTCTAGGAATGTCCTCTCTGCTCCAACTTAGCAGCTGTGACAGGGACAGGCTGCTGTCACCCTCAATGAGAAATATGTTTCTTAATTGGTGCCTATGACACCTTCCTAAAACGAAAAATCTCCCTAAAATTCTTAGCAACAGTCAAAAATGCACCATGAAAATGAACACATACAACAGGCCAAACCTTTTATTTCAGGCCAAAGTCTTCAAACCCTAAGACAGAAAAGAGGATGGAGATACATCTTAAAAAATCCTCTGATTCATCACATTAAAAAAAAAATGACTCCGACGGCCTCATTCTGGAAGCTGATTGTTAATCAGGACAATTTAATGATGAAACACTGCAAATATTGTGTCAGCAAGTTAAAAATGGCCTTGTTGTTTCAATATAAGAACCACTTAGTGCACACCATATACAAAGTATTGCATTTCATGCCCCATTTACTGTAACATATTAGCGGGTTCAGTCGTCAAAGTAACAATTGTTTCCTTGCAGGGCTCGGGTACGGGGCCGGGGGGGGGCACGGCGGAAGAACAGCCCTCAGAGGCCCACAGGGCGGGCGCACGGGCACAGGTTGGGCGCCCCGCATTCTGTCGACCCACCAACAATATTAAAGGGGACCTGACTTTGGGTGGTGAACGTACGTGCCACATGCAGATGATGCATCATACAGCTGTACGCTTCAAACCTATTATCATCTTTTTTTTTTGTTAAAAAAAAGATGTTATTTATTTTCAGAGAGAGGGGAAAGGAGGGAGAAAGAGGGAGAGGAACATTGATCGGCTGCCTTTCACACCCCCCCCCAAACGGGGACCTGGCCTGCCACCCAGGCACGTACCCTGACCTGCGGTCCGCAGGCCGGCACTCCACCCGCGGAGCTGCACCAGCCAGGGAGACACCTCTGGGATCTCACTAACCAATGTCACCCCAGTAAATGTCATGGAAAAAGGAACTGCATGTTTACATTTGAGCAAATAATATGCTCTTGGTGAATATTTATCTTTTCAAATGCAACTAACTGAAGGGCTGTTTGACAGGTCGCTCCTCAGTAAGCTGTTTGCGATTACTCAGAGACGGGCTGGCAGAGCCGTCTTGCAATTTGTTCGATCGATTCGCCTCACTACTGAAATATGAGAAATTCTTTTTAGAGAAAAACAGACTGCAACATCTACCACCTCTCTGCAGAGAGATTTGAGATCTTCAATTATGAAATGTTCAAAACTTCAGTCGCTTTTTATATGTAAAAAGTCCAACACCGAGAATAAGGGGGGCAAGGATATTCATTTGTTGGAGTTCTATTTGCCACTATGTTAGCACTCGTGTCTCTGAGGTGAGGGGAGAAGGTATGGGGGTGCAGAATGGACTGTGAACCTTTGGGATTAGAAAAGCTGACTCTTATGGAATGACTCCACAAACCATGGCCTTGAAGTGAAGACAAACCAAAAAAAAGTAATTGCAACTCAGTTTCAAGTCCGTTGAGACAGGGTCACGAAACGCAGAAGGCACTTCATGAGGACTTCCAGCAGAGCTCAGAACTGTATTTCCCTTTTTGCCTTGACTGCCAGGGTGCTCGAGTTTACTTGTGCCTCTGAGTGAAGGCTTTCTGGTAGAATGCCTTCTCCTTTGTGGCCAGGCACCTAACTTTTTATTGTTTTAACGAGTGTCTGGGTTTCTTTCAGTGTGAGATACAGCTTGAAAGGCAAACAATTGTGAGGAAGGTTAGCCACTAAACTTAGCATTACTCAGGGCATGAGAAAGCAGTTAAGGGGTAGGCCTGGGAGGGAAAGGCCCCTGGGCTTGATGATCCCAGCCCAGTTCCTTCTGCAGAGGTAGCTGTGGCAGCCACACGTGCCCCGCTCACTGGGCGGCAGCGCACAGGCCAGACCTGAGCTGTCCTAGAATCTGAACTGATCGTTACTTCCTGCTGCCTAAAGCCACCACTCTCCGGGTCTGAGGCATCTCAGGCTTTTGAACTGCTTAAGCGCAAAGCTCGATGTTTTTCCCTCAAAGGGTGAAATTTGTTCTACAGATAAAAGTAATAATGCCTTTGGGGAAAATAACTCTAAGGCCTTCCTGACAAATGCAAGTCCCCGAGTCAGGCTGCGTATGAAGGTACCGGGAGAAACCTTGTATTTCAGGTAGACGGAAATACAGGTAGGAACGGGGAGCGAGAACTTGGAAAAAAAAACAAAAACCTGCTCAGAAAAAAAAAAAATAAACTACAAGGTATTTATTGACCTATGATCCCATTTTAAAAGGGGAGGGAACAACAAAGAGGCCTACAGATTTTAGGCTGTGGCTCCAACAGGCAAGTGACAACCAATCTTCCCCAAGAACAAAGAATCATTCTCTGGTCTTGGCAAACAACGCCTCCCGTTTAACTTCTCTGAAAACTTCTCATGGGTGGAGAGGGAGTTAATAAAAGAAACAATATGTATAAGAAAATGCAAGGTGCCCAGAGCACGGCTAATGGAGTTTGAGGCCGGCTTTAATTTTAATGAAGAAAGTCGCCACCAGCAACCCAGCTGTCAGCGGCCGCCGAGCACCATCAATAAAGACGCAGGCCGCATTAGAGCCCCGCGCCCGCACCGAGGGCTCCCCCGCTTCACGCTGCGCTAAATTGGCCGCCCGATTTTTCTTAAGTGTCCGTTCTATTTAGAAGACAATTTATTAATTTTTGCCATTCATTGTCAGTTGACAGGCCATCATTTTGGAGCCTGAATTTTAGAGGGAAACTAATTGAAAAGACGGGCAGTATTTATGAGGGGTATTATTTGTCAATTACAGCGGCCAATGCTCCTTACTGCTACCAACTTCGATGCCCGCGCGCTCTGGGTGTGAGGGCTGCCACTGCTGGCATTAAAATATGAGTGGGTCTCTCCCGGCTCATCAGCTCATCAATTTCAGGGGCATGGAGGGACGCCACCTTTCACGTGACACGGCCCTGTCACAGGAGAGGGAGGCGTCGCAGCGCCGCACAAAGGCGAAGCCCACGTCCAGTCACGAGGACGCGGAATCGTGCGCACAAAGCAGGATTCACGGCGCAGTCACTCCCATCCGTCCCTTTTTATCATCTCTGCGTCCGGTCATGGGGGCCACTTAAAAGGTCTTCCTTAACTTGGTGCAGCTTTAAAATAATTGCCCCCCAAATTATCAGATTTCAAACAAATTCAATTAACGTGCACGTTCTGCCCATCAACTTGCCAACTTGAAGGCTCAGCGTTTCTATTACAAAACAAAACAAAACCAAGCCTCATCTTTCATAAGGAAAAATGCTGTTAATTGGTACAAATGTCCCACAACTTTGCACTGAAAGTCTGATGAGTGGATTTCTCTGAAAGCGTTACTACTACCTTCATTCCTTAACCGCCGCGGCCCAGCCCTGGGTGACACGTGTGGCCACAGTGAACGGTGGCTGGCTGACCAACGACAGAAAAACTGAGTGAGTCGCAGCGTTGCACGCCCGAGCCTCCGTTTCCCCTCGGCAGCAATACAGTCGACGGAGTCTGCCGAAGACGGCTGTGTGGCCTGCATCACACGCAACTTGAACGTGTGCAAGGTTAAAGGCTGTCGCAACTAACACGAGTGCTCCCCCAAAATGACAATGCTAAAATTCCATGCTGCGTGGTCGCGGTGCCTGTCGGTTATCCTGTCCCCCGCCAGAGCAATGAGAATTCCCCAAGACCCCCAAGCCGCAGTGCCGTGCAGCACCACCCGCCCAACGCAGTCACACAGCGGAATGCGTAGCCCGGGTCACGAGGTGTGTCTGCGGGTGACTGTCAGTAGACTTCCGGGTTCTTTAGCGCTTTTAACCGGAAAACCTTCCTTTGTGCCAATTGGTCCCCGAATGACTCCTGTGCCGAGTTTGTGGAAACCGGTGACAGGCACACATGGGACGTGCTAGTCTGTTAGTCTTCCTCAGCCCGTGCTGAGCGGCACGCTGAGGCGCTCCTCTGTGTCACTCTCTCATGCATGGTGCACACGTGCAGACAGACGGTACGTGTGTGACATGCAGCATGGCCGTGTTTTTGTGTCCACCCACGTGTCTGCAGTTTCTGTTCCCACAGTGAAAGCTGCAACAAGGGTGACGGGTGTGGAGCAACCCAGGAGGGTCGGGACAGCAGAGGCTGTGTCTGGGCTCCCCCCGCAGGTGCTCAGGGAAGGCTCCGAGAGCAGCATCCCTCGGCACTGAGGCGGACCCTGATAATGACCGCCGACTCGGGATCGGGGTGGGCTCCCACACAAACTCAGTGCGCCTGTGAGCATGACGTGACCAGGAGTATGCGTCTTCCTGCTCATCCACGTCCCCCTTGCTCTCGCACTGACCGGGCCTGGCCAGACTACACTACGGGAACCAAGCGGCTCCTCGGATACCGGAGCTCATGGCCAGAGCCCAGCCCGACTTGCAGGAGGTCTTAGGTGGAGCCTTGAGCTGGCAGCTCTGCCTGCGGGTTTGACAGTCAGCAGCATCCCTGGCAGATGACGTTTTTTGGTGGCTGTCCTGCATCCAATTCCTGTTCTCGTGGCCACAGGCATCTGATTGGCACGGGAAGCTTTCTCTTTCCACACAGCCTGAGCACTCTGGGTCAACATGTGGCCTGAGTCAAGGTCATTGCCCGCTGTGGCACGCTGCGGTCCCTAGTCACAGGGACTGGTCCAGTATTGGACTGGCAGGTGGTCCACAGGGGGCTGCTCATGACAAATGAGACCTGTTTGCAGGACATCTGTCTCAGATGAGTCCACAGCTGCCTTTGATGTGGGAAGGACAGGAGCCTCGAGGGCCCGGGTTTCAGCACTCGGCGCACAAGGGCATGATGGGGACCTGACTTGGAGATGTGAGCCAAGAGGTGCCCTCCTGGTGCCACTGTCTGGGGTCACCCCTCTGCTCCAGGAGCCAGCAGACCTCGTCCTCGCTGGCAGCAGGCGGGGTTCTCGCACACAGAACCCAAGTAACTGTGGGTGAGCCGTTCGGGGTAAACACAGACCTGAGCGAATGACCGATAGCCTTGGTGACGCTGTGTGAGGACAAAAGGGTAACCTCCTCTGGGTTCTGCCGAGACACGACTGACCCCTGGGGATGCAGCAGCCTCTGTGCCCTGGGCGACCCTCACAGGGTGCACAGGCCTGGGCACCTCTGGCCAGGAGCCTGGCCCTCCCTCCGCCAGCGCCCTGCCTCCAGGTCGGCGCATGGCCTAGGACCAGAGGGCCGGGTCAGGCTACAGGCGCCCCAGCTTCACAGCGGTGAGAGCACGGGTCCGAGCAGGAGTGTGTTTACAATGCCCAACCCCAAGTTCACGGTGCTGAATCTAAAGAAAAGGAAGACTGATCCTCTATCTCCACCTAATCCTGGAATCACTCACTCCATTTATGATTTAGTAAAACTCAGCTTCTAGAACTTTAAAATTTATCCAAGGTAAAATAAGCTTAGCATTCAGATTGAAAAATGGTAAATCTGTGACTGACGCAGTAACAGCATGTGCAAAATGGTGACGACGGCTGAACACAGAGCAGAGAGAACTGAGAATTTTAGGAGACATCTACTCTGAATAATTGAATTTGAGGCACCTGCCATTCTAACTCGCTGATATATTCAGGTAACCATTTCCCTGGTAGACTTCCGCTACCTGCCACCTAGCTGGCCGCACCTCAGCCACGCCCCTACCCCCCGCCCCACGATGCACTGCAGCACCCACGTTGGGAACGCCTCGCTCCTGCCTGGCTGGCCCGCAGCCCTGGTGTGCGGAACACCACAGACGGATGCCTCCATCTTCGCTGCCTTCAAGCCTTTCCTGCTCTTCTTTTCCTTCACAAGCGGAGGCAAGAGTCGGCGAGTCGTCCTCCAACGGCACTGATGCTGAGATTTCAGAAGTAAGAGATGCAGAGAGAGAAACGCAAAGGCCTTCCTCTGAAGCCGCCTGCCAGGAGGGGCGTGTCACGGAGGAGGGCGGGCCAGACGTCCCAGGCTGTGGCCCTGGGCGCCAGCTAAACTTTCTGGCTCCCAAAATAAAGATGACAAAGACCTAGCTCTCATCATCTCTTCATTGACATCCACATTAAAAACACAAGGGGGAGAAAGTGAAGCAGAAAGAAAACCAGCCTTTTCTGAGAGGCTGCCATGAGACTCCTCCTGCCAGTCCAGCATGACAACCCATGGCTTGACGGAGGGCGCGACCAGCAAACCACAGCCAGGCCAAGAAACCTCCATGTCGAGGTGGGCGAATGGCCGCCACAGGACCAGGCAGCGGGGCGGGCAGAGCCCCCCATGCCCTCCAGGAGCCCAGGCCCTGAGCGCCCTGAGCCAACTCCCATGGCGCCCCTCTGTGGTCACACCCCCATCCAAACCAGCCGCTGAGGAGCTGGGCGCTGCCTCGCAGCTCTGGCCGCAGTGAAGGCGGGATGCACGGGATCCTTTGGGCCCAGCTCTGCGAGGAAGGGCAGGCAGGCAAACCAGCTGCGAAGTGAAAGGGACAGGAGTGGCCCACCAGACATCACTTGGAGAGCGGGCCCCAGGGGATGGGCCCGGGAGGACGCGCCCTCTCTGCTGTGTGCCCATGGTTTGCCAACAGGGCGGCGACGCGGGGTTCCCTCGGACGGACGCGGAGGAGGAGCATGGTCCCTGCGCAACAGACTGGGCCTGCTGATCCTGAACAAGGGTCAGCCCGAAACGTCTCCGCCCTTGACGAGGCTCGGAGGCACTGACTGCCATGGCCTTGCCGGGGGCGACCCCAGGGCTTCCGGAAGACAGGGAAGGCTGGTTGGTGGGTGAACGACCCACCAGGGCCGTTCCCTCGCTGCTGTGCAATGAGAATGCCACACCTTGGTGCCAATCATTCTATGAGCCCACCCATCTAATTCCTTTATCTTCTGCAGAGAAAGCTCAGAACTGGCCCATTTACCGTATTTGCCTCATTAAGAAATCGGAGTCAAAGCAGACACAGCCGTAGGACAGCATCGGCGTTTCTGTGACAGGAGCTGATGGAGGGAGCGGCACTTCGTGGGAATCTTGCCTAATGATGTCATTTCCCAAATCAGTGCTGAGAGCAGCCTGCGTTCGCTTCTAACGAAACCCAAGACAAGCTGACACCCACCAGCTCTCCCATTGCGATCGATCAGTCTGTAGGTCTCTCACCTCACCCCCCACGAAACGGAACTCATTTGTTCTATAAATTTCAGCACTTGTAAACGCACTCACTGTGCTTTACTCCCTCAATGAGGCTGGATGATATATTCAGTCTGATTAAATTTTCATTAACACTCAAAATCATCATTCAGTCACGTCTCCTGGTAAAACACTCTGGCTTTGGAGTCCCCCAATGACTACCCAGGGTCTCAAAAGGTGGCACCCGGTCTTGCTTACAGAGAAACCGAACCGTCGCCTCGACTGCCTACCACGGGCAGCCAGGCAGACGCACAGGCCGGCCCGTCCTCTCGCTGCCACCTCCCTGTGGGACGGAGAGGGTTATGGGTACCTGCCCGGGGGCCACTGGGAGAAATGTCTCAAACCACGGGCAAGCCGACATTACCAGCCCAGAATTATTTTCATTCAGGGTCGAAAGCAGCACCAAAGTCACACCCTTGCTCCTTAACAACCTCCTTTCACTTGGGCCAAACCGCGAGAGTGCTGATCTCCTGACGGAGAGGGGGAGTTTCCCCGTGTCGTCTGTGAGACGCAGGGACGACGGATCCCTTTGCAGTGTTTAGCTCTGATGCCTGCGTTCTCACCGTGGCTTGTGCCCCAAACACGCAAAGCTCAAAAACGTGGCATTTTTTACCAAAAAAAAAAAAAATCCTCAGAGTGTAAGCTCTCATCGATTCCCTTCCTTTGTGGACTGAATTGCCGGGCTATGGAAACTCAGGGCTCTTTTGTGAGCCGCCCAACTTTCCGGAGGAGCCCTCCGTGTCCCTCCTCTGCCTCCTGTGACCTCTTTGTTCCAAAGTGTCAAAGAGCAGAGCCGCGGTGAAGCGGGGACAAACGGCGGCCTGCGAGCTATCGGCCGATCTGAGTCCAGCTCTGCGTTCACTCCCAAAGCTAATTCATCACGGCCTGGACAGCTGGGCTGATTGCGGGCCTCCCAGCACAATGCGGGCGCGGCTGACCAGCCCTCGGCACTGGCCGGCCGGGGCGGGCTGGCAGCCGGGCCCGGCGCCCGAGATAAGTGCTGGCAGGCAGTGCAAGGACAAAGAAGGGCAGGCCCTGGGGAGAGAAAGGAGATAAAAAAAGATTCCTCACCACGGCTTTATCTGATGAGGGTTATGGCTAATTAATTATAAACTCAATTACCTAACCCTTACTTCAGCAGTCTCTATTCATTAAGAGATAAAACTTGACTGACAGCTAACTTTCCCCGGCAGGCAGACACCCCATCACACTGGCTTCCATTTAGAGGTGCTAACACCCAGCTTCCTAAAAGGGCCTCCAAAGGCACCTGCACCTGTCAGGTGCTTGTCTTCTAGGCTGGTTGGGTGTGTCTCCCCTCCAGCCTGGGCTCCTCTGTTGTGCCAGGAGGCTCTGCCCCGACACGGGGCCTGGCATTGCAAAGTGACCCCCAGCAGCAGACAACCAATGTGTGCACGCGCCCCTGCCCAGCCCCATCTCTGCTGCGAGCTAAGCAGACCTGTTCGTCTGGGCGCAGAAACCGGGAGAGGGCTGAGGGACAGGCTTTCTTCTCCCTGGGTCCGTCTCCGCAGTCAGGCAATGGGAAGAAACGAACACACAGGCTTTTCCGATTTTTAACTAAACCTCCGTCCCCCCCACTCCCACCCCGAAATTCTGCACAGGCCTGGCCCCCTTCCCCAGTCCCCGACACCCTGCCTGGGAGTCGGCTGCGGCTCGGGGCCTGGCTCATCAATAGGCTCTATTCAGCGAAGGTTGTTAATCTCTTTCACCCTCTCTGCTTTGCCCACTTTAATGTATTTTCATGTCTATAAGTTCTTTTAATAAGCTGGGAGGGTCCGGGAGAGAAATACTTCAGATTCCTCACTGCTCGTCACCAAAATCACCTCTGGCTACTGCAGACGAGGCATGCCGGCGCTGCATCCAAACACTCGGGCTTGTTCTTTTCTGCCAGAGCCCCGCGCGTTCGAGACACAGCCATGGTTCCTACGGAGCGTGATCAGGGAGTGTCCCCACCCCTTCTTCCTCCGGGCCCACGCCCCTGCTCTGGACTTCCGGGGGCCTCGCTGGCGGTTCCGGCACGGCACACACCGCTGCCTGGCCCCCGCCAGCTCCCTGGCCCTGGATGCAGATGCACCTGGGTAGGGAGACTGAGGAATACTCCTGGCAAGGCAGTGAGGAGAGCAGACCGCACACCTTGCCTTAAAAACCCCCAAAGCCAGCACTTTGCCCCTGGGGTGCCCCTGCGGGAGGAAGGGTGTAGGGGAAGGTGGTGATGACAGGGCCGGGAGGGGCGTGGAGCTCCTGCCATGCCCAGGAGTCGGCCCGCCTGGACGTTCACCTCCACGTATCCTCCAGGCCCCAACCGCACATCTATGACGCCTTTCTCCTTCTAGACTGTGACGAGCAGCAGGACACCCAGTGGGTGCTTTGGGCGCCACAGTCTCCAGGCCCCCCAGACCAGGCCGCGAGCTCAGAGGTCTGAGAGCAGCTGGCAGGGGGCCCCGGGCTAACCAGCTGGGAGGACACCGTGAGACCAGGCCTCCTGGATGCTGGGGAGCCCTGCAGACGTCAGTCCAGCCCACTCTCGGCCTGGGAGCCCCCCATCGGGGTGCATGGGGGCAGGGGGAGGGGGACACCGGGCGAGCTGAAAGACCCTGGGTGTGGGCCCAGCAAGCCTAAACACAGGCTTGCCAGTCACCCCATGCCCACAGCAGGTCACAATCCCCAAAGGGACGCAGGCCTGCAAGCCCCCAGCCAGACACCCTGGGATGGGCCTGACAAGCGTGGGCTGTGAGGGGGCCATGGAATCAACCCCTCCCCCCAAAGTGGGCAGCACAGTCATCTCTTCAAGTCTCCAGTGTCCATGGAGGTTGAGTGCCCGGCCTGCAGGGACAGCAAGCAGATCCAGGGCAGTCATGAACATGGACGTCCTCTGTCTGTGTTGCGGCCATACCCAGTGGTCCCCACTGGCAGCCTCTGGGGAAGGAGAAATACCTCGCCATCCTGTCTCAGACACCGCCCCTGCCATCGAAGCCAGCAAGAACGGCTTCCCTGCCAACAGGTGCCCCGCTGACCTGTCTGGAGCCCTCGACACCAGGTCATGAGCCTACGTAGGCCACAGCTGTTAGAACTTGACAAAGGTCACTGATCTGTAGAGTAAGATTAGGAGGAGAGGCAGCAGTTAATTACGTGGTGATGCTTCTAGCGTACTTGAGCAAACCAGAGCTTCTCGCTCAGGTGTGTGAACAGCCCCGTGCAAGGTTAGGAGGACGCTTTTCCCTCCTGAGTCCCTGCCCCTTTGGCTCGCACCTGGAGCCAGGTGAGTCTTTGCCACGGTCACATTACTGACCTGGGCCGCGTGTGTGCTGTCTGCATGAAGGGCCTGGGGCGCAGAGACAGAGGTGTGCGCCCGCCGCAGTCAAGGGCTGGGCGGCAGGGAAGCCCGGGCCGTCTCCAAGCACCAGCACCTCTCACTTCCTTTCCCCGAAAAAGAGGAGGTGCCAGGGAAGGAGACTGAGGGGGAGGCTGGGGCAGGAAAGGTGTGCTCCGAGAGACAGAGTGTTTCAAGCAGTGAGGGGGCCTGCATGACGCATGGACTAGAAAGGTGGGCTCACTGGGTGCCATGAAGAGATGGCCTTCCCCATACCCAGGGGCAGTGTGTGGGGGGGGGGGGCAGTTGAACATGAAGCAGGTGAGACCCTGTGTCCTGGAGAAGGGCGGGGCGAGTGGCCAGGGGAGGGGCTGAGGCTGACATCCTTGGGGCAGAGACAGGTCACAGGCTCAGGGGCTGAGCTGAGGACCGACAGACAGGGCCGGAGGAGGGCTCACGGGGGTGGAGACGTCTCAGAGCTGCACCGAGAGCCTGCCGCTCAGCCGGCCCCATGGGCCAGCGCAGGAGGACGGCCCTGTGTGGAAAGCCGAACGTCGGTTTGCGCTCACCGTCGGCACCCCTACTGGAGAGGGCTTGCTTTCGGGCCCATTTGGCAATAGTGAAGACTGGCGCAGACGGCCGGGAAAACAGTTCATTGCAGGAACACGTGCACCCAACTGGCCTGCTGGCCAACAGAAGGGAGACCTTTGCACCTTCTCCCGGAAAATCATGTTCTCGGCCCTTCACGAGGTGGGCCTCGTCCTTTTTCGGAGAAGACTTGATGGCGGTCTTTAGTATGCGCTGGCATAATTAGGACTGCAGTTAATTTCATTAAATTCTCTTGCTGCTAAATGAAGCAGATTATGAGACATCTTTTATTGCAAGGCGTGAAATTACAGCCTGTCAGCTGCCAATGGCGGGGTGAGACTAATGAATTACAGGGTAAATAACACCAGAATTAACCAGCCAATTTAACAGAGCGCCACGGAACAAAGTCATTTTCACTCAGAGCTTTAAGGAGCAACATGGCCGGGGTACCTCTGGAGCCCACGGGTGAGCAGGGATCTGGGTCCACAGGAGACCCCGAGCCCTCAGGACACAGCTGCACGGACCCACCTCTCCAAAGCCTCCCCAACACTGGAAGAGCAGGAAACGAGAGAAGCTCCTGCAGACAGGGGCGGGCTGGCGGGGGCGGTTAAAGCGGGACATTCCGAGGTGAGATGGTGAGTCCTCGCTCACCCCGTGGGGTCAGGGCACCAGGAGAGCTTCACCCCTCTGCTCCGGACGCTGGCACCTCCCGACACTCAACGTGGTACCTGACACGTGGGCTGCACTGCCACGAGCAACGACCTCCGTGGACCTCACGGTCGACGGGTTATTTTTCATTGCGAATCACTTCCCCCTCTTTGCTGAATCTGAATCTTGGTTGAGAAAAGCACTGTTTTCTGAACCACATCTGGGACGGCACGGGCATCGTAAGAGCCCTCGGCATCAAAAGGCAGCGATCTGCGCTCGAATGTGACTCTGCCCGCGGGTCCTTCACCATGGGCAGGCTCTGTCCAGGCGCCCTGCTGGGAACGGGGGGCGGCCGTGACATGGTCACTCCCTGCTGGGGGCTCAACGCAGGGGCGCAGCTCTGACAGGCGAGAGAGGTGCGGGTCTTACAGGACTGACCAGAAACTGGTTGACGTTCAAGGTTTCAGCACTTCCCTGCCCCCACCTGCCCCATCCCCACGCCTTGACCAGACTGTAAAACTCCAGGACCTTAAAATCCTGTCACGGGGTTTTACTTTGTCACTCTGATGATGTAAAGTTCATGCTGAGAAGGAGATCACGTCTCGTCTCGGGGATTCTGCCCTCGTGGGGACAAGAGACAGGGAGCACAGCCCTGGAGAGGCCCGGCCCGGAGTGCGCCCTCACGCAAGAGGCCCCAGGTCCGGCGTTGTGCACGATCACCACCCTCTTGGCAAACAAACCCCGAAAGGCACACGTCATAGGATCTGCGATCGCAACCGGAAGGGCAGGAACGGTCTCCTCGGCAGTGCGAGCTGTACAACCTCTGTCATGAGTGCTCGGAGTGTTAGAAACCGTTCTTGTCTAACACAATGGCAGGCTAAGTCACGGAGCCTTTGCCCAGCTGGCTGAGCTGCCCCCATAGGCCCCCTGCCTGTGAAGGAGTGCTGGCGTGCGGCTGCTTCTCCGTGTCCCCACACTGTCTTCCCGTGAAGGAGTGTTAAGGCCCCGTCAGAGTGGGGACCGCAGGCTTATTTAAATGCTATGGAGATGCTTCCTGCTTCAGGACTCAATGGCCTTTAAGGTGGCGATGAGCCTGGTTGGACTCCACCGGTAATACCGGGAGGAAGCAGCACCTGGAGACTGAGGGAGGAAGAGAGTGGGGTGTGGTGGGGGGGTGGAGGGGGGGTACAGGAGGGCATGAGGAAGTGAGAGCAGGAGGGGTCTGGGAGAATGGAGGCAGGCTGGAAACAATTTATTCTTCTATCCATAACGGTAGGGAAAAATCTCAGAGCCACCCAGGGGCACTCAGCCCTTGGGGGAAAATCCATACATTCCACGCGAAGCCAAGTCCCGGTGCCTAGCACGCAGCGAGGACTTCGTAAACACGGGTGGTTACTTACACATGGAGAAATCAGAAGTGAGTAACTACTCTTAGAATAAAGCACGTCTGTTCAGGGTTCTCTCAGTGAGGGAGACCGCCGGTAACCTCCAACGGGGACTCACTATGTTTCGTGACTGCACCGCCTCCCACTCCCTGCCGACCGACGGCTCCTAGGCTTGTCTGTCTTGTCCATCACAGTCGGGGCCCTGGGGGCGGCCACACTTGCCACCCAGCATCGCCCCCTCCAGCTCTCTGGCAGCCTGTCACGTTGCTTCCCACTGCCCTTCACTGATGTCTCGAGGACCCCACTGTCCCCACATGCACGGACCCTTGCTAGTCCTCTCCCTATTTTACGCCCCTCTTTAACCAGGCTGGCACATCCTTTTCCCTGGGATGGCATCGCTCTCAGCCTCTCTCTCGCTGCTCTGCTCCCAGGCTTGGCTTTCTCTGCCTCGTCCTCAGTGGCCCTTTCGGACAACACTGGTGCCCCTCAGGTGCCCTCCCAGCCCTCCTTGCCCTGCATGCACCTGCCCTGCAGCGGCCACTTCTGTACGGGTGACCCTCATCTATTGGAGCACCCTCCGGACTGCTCACTGTGGCTATTCCACGGGCTCCTCCAACTTAGGATGTTGCAAACAGCATGTCCTGCGTCCCCGTCCCGCTTCTCATCTTGCAACCAGACCGACCTCTGTGAAGGTGATGGAGTCTCTTACTCCCAGAAGGGATCTCAGGAATCTCCATGTCGTGCCTCCCTCCCTTCTCCGTCAGCCAGTCACTCCTGCCTGTTCTACCCCCACAACCCCCTCCTCCGCTCCTGCAGCCCGGACCTTGCCGAGCCCAGCAGGCCCTGCCCCAGGCCATGGTCCCGCCTTCGCCCTCCTCTGGGGATGCTGGCCCCTCACCAGCCAGCCAGGACCACGGCGGGGAGCTGCCGTGTCTGAAAGCGGCTGCTGAGATGTGGGCCAGCACGTGGTGACACGTGACCCACCACTAGGCCAGGGAGGACTCAGAGAAGGAGCCAGGAAAGAGACCTGGGGAGAGAAGGGACGTCTCCAATTCCTCCTGGACGCAGGGGGCAGCATGGTAGAGGGCCAGCCGTGTCTCCTTCTCCCCCCACACGCATGTCACTGTGCTGTGTCCCCATGCCATCTCTTTCCTCAAATGTTGACACCATCATAACGGCTGTCCCTGGAGAGCGGCTCACGGCCACGGAAGACGGGCCAGCCACTGGGGTGTTGCCTCCAGGGAAGGCGCCTGACTTGGCCTCACGGAGCCGGGCAGGAGAGCTGTGAGTGCCCTGGGCGGCGGGGACACGGCGGGGTCCCCGAAGTTTCGCACAGGTCTGACCACACGAGGGTCTGAGCACAGGCATGCCTCTCCAATGTTTTGAGTAAACAGCTAATACACTCTTAGCTGGAAAATTATTTTGCTCATAAATTATTTCAGATTTTAATTTTCCCCTTTTCTGGTTATGCTGCCTCCCTTCACTGACTTTCTCATTTTAAAGAGAAGTTCATAATTCTTTATAAGTTTCTCTCATCCTGTGCTGGTGACATCTATTTCTGAGTGGAAATCAAGCTACAAAAATGTCTTCAGATGATGATGATCTGCAAATAAGGAAGCCTTTCGCCTGTGAAAGCGCACGCGTGCCTCTTCCTAGGACTCCTGGACAGGAGGCGGTGGCAGCCCCTTCATCGTGGCCTAAGGGTCCCCTAAAGGACTCGTTCTCAATGGGGGGGGGGCAGCAAACTGGCTGGGAAAACTGAATGAAAACAAAGCTCCACCCCCCACGCCTGGGGGCCTGGCCCTGCAGACCTGAGGCTCCGCTGGGAGTGTGGGCTCCGCGGGGCCCTGAGGAATAACCTCGGGCTGAGAACGGCCTGGAGTGGGTAACCAGACTCTACCCAGTCCAAATGGACCGACTCTCCGCAGCCGGTGTGCACACAGGGATACCCAAAGGTGTGCCTCCGGGACAGAGAGTCCCTGGTCCAAAGGTTCTTTTGAGCCCCCTGTGTGACCATTAAATGGGAAAGTCCTGCCTTGGTTCTCAGGCACTTTATTTCAAACTCATCCCATCGTCTGCCGGCTCTTCCCACCAAAGGCAGCTTCCTTCGACGTGTGGGCTGAAGCGGCAGCCCGCACCGGGAGAGAAGTGGCAGGTGCGTGTCTCCCGACATCAAGGCCCGTGTCACATTAGCTGTCCAACGTGGTTACTGTGCTCAACACCGGCCATGTGTCTCTTGAGTAAAGCTCGCTCATCGGGGGCAGCTTAAAGGACGGCTTTACGCTTCAAACCGAGAGTCCCGAGCGGCACGTTCTACCCAAAGGCCCAAGAAATTGGGTTTTCACTGTGAGTCAAAAACACTGCTCACTGCGAAGCCACGTACTTTTTAAGGTCTTCCATCAGGCTCCACAAGTGAAGCCTTTCTATTCATGGAGGGTCGTCCACAGCAAACACTGAGACCTGTAGATGGAGCCCACCGAAGGCAGAGCCAGCGTGAACGGCCCGGGTGTCCCCGGGCCCTTCTGTTGCGGCAGCGGGCAGAGCCTGGCACGAACTGCAGCAATGGAGAGGGGCCGCTCCCTCTCGAGGCTGGGGTTCCGGGACCACAGCCGGTAACTTACTCACGCCAGCTCCTCTCCGTGGCCAGCGATGGTGGCTGACCCGGGCACACCTGGCCAGCGAGTGCTGCCTGGGATTATCTGCCAGTAACGTGACCCCGCCGCACTGTTCTGCATTAAGTTTTCCAAACACTCATGTGTGTGAAAAGTTATAAGAATGAATGAATACACCAGAAAGCCGGGATCCCATCCCTCCTCGTGCTATATGAAATGTTACAGCCAATCACTTCTCTCTTGCTCTCCACAAAATCAGTCTGAAGTCAAACAGCCATCAACGGCTGCCTGTGTGTCACCGATGACACGTCAGATGCCTCAGCTCTAACTACGCACCCAAACAGTGCGGCTTGGTAACTCCAGTGCCCCGTCCCGCACCCCATGGGTGCTGGGCCCCCCAATGCCCACCTTCGCCGCGCTGAAACTTTTTATGTGTATCTGAAATGGAGAGTACCACATTTATTGACGAGAAAGCGGCGCCTCCTCCCGTGGGTACTGACTATGACCCGACAAAGCTGAATGTGTATTTCCATGTTGGCTTTCCTACGACTTCCTGTGACTGCAGAGGCGGCGATGGGGAGACCTGTGGCTTCCAGAGCTGCCCGATGTGCCGCTCGCTGTGTGGAGGGCACCTATGGCCTTACTCACCCGCCCAGCCACCCTGGAAGGGGGCTATCTGACCATGCCCCTTCCACAGAGGGGCTCCCCAAGGCTCGGGGAGGGTGGGGGCTTGTCCACAGCGTGCAGCTGGTCAGCAGGGTCTGGCTGTCCATTGAGATCTCTGCGCCTCCCAGGCAGGCCTGTCTCTGACCACCAGTGCCGGGGCTCAGACTGGCTCGTGTGTTTCGATCGTTTGCATTGGACGTGGGACTCGGGGTTTCGTTTTTTCATGTAGCACATCATCACATTTAACCTATTCTCAAAACCTTAGAACTCACTCTCCCCATCCGCACGCCCGGTTCGCGACCTGCAGCTTAACAGGCACGTTCTGAAACGCCTGCCGAGGCAACCTGGGGAAATAAACGCTGCCGGCGGCAAACATTTCTTCCCGGGCTTGCATCTCTCTCGCCCGGGCTGTTTCTCTGTTCCCTCGCTCTCACCCAGGAGGCAGCTTCAGAGAAAACCGCAGGGGCTTGATTCTGCCGGAGCTGCCAGGATGCAAACAGGCCGCCTCTGCGAGGCAGGGGGCCGGCTGCCTTCATCGGCTCCCCGCAAAGTCGAGGAGCCCCGTGCTCCTCGAGCCCCCGCCTGCCGCCACCCTGTGCACTGGGGTTGTGAACGCCTGCTCTTAGAAACAGGATGCGCACCAGCATCGTTTGAAATCTGAGAATCCAAGGAGAGAAAAGCTGATGGACAACGGGGTCCAAAATTCCAGCCCGGTGCTTTGCTGCCTGCTGGCTAGGAGGTCCCCTTGGCTTTGTCACGTGAAGCGTCACGGGAGTGACAGGGCTTTGATGCAACCCCGTGTTCCCACACGGACCGGATGCGTCTCCCAGGGGCACACGTCTTAGGGCCTTCTCCCCAGCCCCCCCCCCCAGATTCCTCGGGCGGCTGCGGCCCTCGGCAGCCCTCCTGACCACCACATGTCCCACGTGGCTCCTGGTCAGGAATGAAGGTGACGGACACCAGCCACGGCGCTCACAGCAGCCAAGGTTGGCTTCCTCAGAAGCCGGCTAAAGGGCTTCCGCGGCTTGCTGTTCAGTTTACTCTTTTGATTGCTTTGCCACTATGTAAATCAATTTGTTAATGTTCCTTACAAAATGCATGAGCCAGTTACACTGACAAACACACAAAGCTCATTCGTAATTAGCAGTTAATTAGTAAGAAGGAACAGATGCTGTTAGAGTTTCAGCAGGCGAACAGGTTCTGTAAACAATGCTTATAAATCTAAATGAATTTATTAACCACAATACAACTGTCAACACTTTGTTGGCAACCATACAAAATATGGCGGAATCCCCAAAATGTCTTTACAACGTATTAATAAGCATGGTGACAGCCGGGCCTCTGTCGCCGCAGGTGGGCAGTGCTCAGCCGCCCCCCTTTGTCTTCCCGAGGTGGCTTCGTCATTCCTTTCTACCTTAATCTTCCACACACACTGATTCGGAGCCCGTTCGGTGCCAGCAGGGCCAGAAGCCCAGGACCCAGGGGCCTCCGGGAGTCCCTGCCCCCCAGTACAGCCACATACACCGCCCACTGCCCCCTAGGAAAACCCACCAGGTGATGGGAGAGAGGAGGAGATGGGGAGGACCACTGGGAGGCAGGGGGCCCGCCTCAGGAAATGCAGAAGGCTTCGAAGGACAGGGCAGCGTGAGCGCCTCTGAAGGTGGGGAGTGTGGGAGACCATGGGCAAGTGAGGCACAAACACAGCGCAAGCTGCAGACCTCTCGGTGGAAGGCGCGGAGGCGCCCGACGCAGCAAGTTTGGAAGCCGGGAAACATCCTGGGGAGGCCGGGAGCCAGGTGAGGCTGTCCTAAACCAGGCTGGGGTGACAGAATACAAACGCCATTTTCTGAAAGCATCAGTGTGGAACCTGAGTGGAAGGGGGACCCTGGGTGTGGAGGGTTGGCTGTCCCTCCAGGGAGTCTGTCCTGCAATCCAGGTGAGAAGGGACACGAGAAGAGGCAGGGGTGGAGGGTGGCCCTGTGGGGAATTTTTGGCTGATATCTGAAGAATATGTAGAAACAGCACACATCCTTGTAGAACAGTGAGTGTGCGAATTTTTCCTAGAAAACAACTTGGAAATATGTATCTGAAGGCTTCAAACACCTGTGCCCTCCGGCTACGCAAATCTCCCATTAGAAACTCATGCTGGGAGATGGGGAGGAAGGAGCATCAAGATCTGGATCCCTGGGTGTCATTGCACCCTGCGGCACCCCACCCCGCCACGGGTCTGTGAAGACGATGCTTCAAGGACCTCTCTGGGGTGCAAAGGTTGGGACCAGAGGCCCGCTCCAGAGGCCCGTGCAGCGTGACTGCATTTTATAAACACTTACAGACATGCCAGTCATTGTTCCGTTCATTTGCTCATGTGTTTGTTCATGAAGCATTCACTGAGCACCTATTATGACGTTAACTGGAACCAAGCGTCAAGATTTCGTCCCTCCGGGAACTCAGAGCAGGTGAGACCAATTGGGGTGACATGAGTGCTCCGGGGGGGTGGCGCAGGGGGACGGGAGGGTGTGCATGAGCGGAGGGGATGGGAGCGAGGGGCCTGCGGGCAGGGCGGTTAGAAAGGGCTCCAGAGGAAGTGAACTTGAACAGGGCCCGAGAGCGCCGGGGACCACTGTCGGCCCAGAGGGAAGGCGTCAGGGGCGCCTCTCCCCTAATGTTGCTTCATAAGCACCGATGGCTTTTTGTCTTCGTAATTTACAAAACAATTCCTTCCGTCCACCCCCTGTCCATCCTCCCAGTCCTGGCCATCCGTGGCTCCGCCCCTCCCCAGGCACCCTGGGTTTTCAATAAAGGTCAAGGGCCCCCAGTCCAGGCAGCCACTGGCCTGTTTCCTGGCTGCGGGCCCAGGGTCCCTGCGCAGCGCACTCCATGAGGGGATCCAGACCCCGCTCTCTGGACCCCTTCTCTCTGCAGCCACGCTCCCCAGCCCACCTGCCGCTCCAGCCTTGGCTTCCTGGTGACGAAGGAAGTGCCTTGCGACTCAAGTGTCATGGGACCTGGTCTTGGAGCCAGAAGTCCTGGGGGCGGGCAGGGTGCTCACCGCCCTGCAGAGAGGGAGAGGGAGAGGGAGGCCTTCTGCCCTGTGCCCACGGAGGGGGGTGCAGAGCTGGTGCATGTCGGGGGCTGCCTGCCTGCCAGCCTTCAGGTCCAGGAGGTGGGCACCCTCCTCCAAGGCTCAGCGGGGCTTGGTCTGCACGTGGTCACTCCAGTGGACCCATATGGGGGCAGAAAGGTGCCTGCTCCCTCCCCCAGCTGTTTCTGCAGACTCTGACACCAGCTGGGGAGAGTGGGGATGGCTGTCCCTGAGAACCGGAAGCGCTGAGTGCAGTTTGCCACGTCCGCGACACGCACCGTGTACAATGTATCGCCCGGCTGCAGGCCGGTACAGGGCATGAGTGCCTGTGAGAACTGTGCATGCTTCAGAGCGATTACGCAGTCAAGGGCTGGCTGTTGCGAGGGTGGGTCCCCGTTCAACAATGCACAGTGGTGGAAGGGCGAGCAGGAAGCGCTACCAGCCTGTGGGGAAAGTGCTGATGAAACATCACGGGCCAACCGCCTAAGCCCAACAAGATGGAAGGGCACACGAATGACGGCGCATGCCAAGGGACAGTCATTAGACGAGGGAAGAGGAGTGACTGAGGCCACGAGAGGACAAGCCACCGACGTGGGAAAACATTCGCAAAAACACCTGACAGAGGAACCTTACCGACGCGCACAAAGAATACCGAAGGTCAACAGCGAGAACACAGCCACACTGAGAAGATGAGCGGATCTGAACAGAAACCCCACCGAAGACTTGGGATTGCCAAAAAAACCTAAGGACGTGACGCAGCGCAGCGTGGCAGGTCACCGACGATCCACAACTCACAAGGGACCATCACACCCCCTCTAGGACGGCCAAGCTCTGAGGGCGACATTGCCAGCCGCTGGTGAGGACGGGGGGCGGCAGGGACCCTCAGGCACCACCGCTGGGAATGCCACAGGGAGGACAGGTCGGCGGTTGCCGATGACACGGAAAACACTCCGACCAGTACAGCATTTGCCACAGTGCACCGGAAACTCCTGTCCACACGGAAATGTGTGTGGCAGCTTCATTCAACACGCCACACACTAGAAGCCACCACGACGTCCGCGGGCCTTGCAGGCAGTGGGGTGTCAAGCGCTAGGGAGACACGGACTGCCCATTCACGGAAAGGCGGGGGAGCCTTGAATGCGCGCTATGAAGCGAAAGAAGTGAATCTGAACGGCCAGACGTGAAAAGATCGGTGACGAGACCCCTGGCTCCCGGGTCAGGAAGGAAGGGTGACCAGGCACAGAGGGCTTGGGGGGCAGCGGAGCTACCCAGCGTGACACTGTGATGGGGACTTGTCACTATGCGCTGATCCAGACCCGCAGAACATGGAACATCAAGAGAAAACTCCAAGGTCACCCATGAATGTGGGCGCCGTGATGTGTGGGTGTAGGCTCCTCGATTGTAACGAAGGCACCATGTGGCGCCGGGGCTGACAAGGGGTGGGGGTGCCTGGCGGGAAGACGGTATGATGGAACTTTCGGTACTTTCTTCCTCATTTGGCTGCGGACCTAAAACTGCTCTCTCAAAATCTCTCCATGAAGGAGAAGAAGAGGAGGGGAGAGCAAACGCTCAGGACCCATCAGCTCCAGGGTGGGAATCACCAGCAGGTCTCACCACCACACAGGGGTCCAGGAGGCACTGGCACTCCTGGGCCTGGGACACCCTGAATGTATGGGTATGCAATGCCGCCTCACAGAAACGCTTCAGGACTCGCCCAGGGGTGTTCGCAGGTGAGCAGCCCCCCCCAACCCCGTGTCCCTCCCCAGGAGCCCCGCCCCTATTTAGCAAGGACAGTTAATGACTGGTCCTTTCCGCAGGGCTGCTGGGCTCCAAAAGGCGCAGCGGAGGAGAATGGGACTGTTCACGAGCTGTTCCTCCCATGAGATCGACGGCTGGAAAGATGCTCAGGAAGCAGCAATGTTCTATCAGTGCCTCACAGCCCACTGCAGGGTCCACGTGGGAAGCCACTGGGGCACGCTGGGGGACCAGGTCCTTCCCAGGCACATCTGGGAACCCGAGCCCCCACCACAACCTGGCGCCCTCCGCAAGTGAGCCCCAAGTTCCCTCGACCCCCAGAGTCTCTGACAAAGAACTTCCAGCAGGGAATAGCCGACGCAGGTGACGTCCCCGTGTCAGAAAGACAACGAGCGAGTCCCACGGCGTTCACACACCTTCTGGTCCGAAAAGCCCAGGGCCTGCTTTGATCAGAGGAAATGCAGTGCTGGCTGGTCACCGACGCACATCCTAGAGACTGCCCGAGTGCAAAGCCAAGTTCACACGACTCGACAGTGAAGTCACCTTGTTCAGCTAATTTACACAGAGCAAACCTGGTCACCATGATCACTAACAGGGCCCTCCAGCCCCGCCCACCAGGTGTCATCCGGAAACCCCTCCAGTCGCATCTGCAAAGGCCCTCGCTCCGCCGTCACCAGGCTCAGGTCATCGGAACGCCTGCCCTCTGCCTGCCACCAGGCCCTGCTCTCCATAGTCTTGCCCCAATCCTTCCTACCTCTTCCAGAGGAAGTGTCCTGTCCGGGTGAGCTGTCACCATAAATTACTTGTCATCCCCAAGGCCCCTTCTCCCCCATTCGGCCTGCACATTCCCCCCGCCCCAGAGGATGTCCCGCTCTCTCCAGCACCTTGCACGCTCAGGCCCCCCTCATCACGCCTGCTGCACCCCAACTGTCGCCGTGCCCCAGGGAGCCCCTGGGCCACCTGCGTCCACTGCACAGCCCGGCAACGTGGAGCTCAGTGTGAGGACAGACCCGCCGCCACGCAAGCAGACCAAACCCT
Organism: Macrotus californicus; assembly: GCA_007922815.1. Taxonomy (NCBI): domain Eukaryota; kingdom Metazoa; phylum Chordata; class Mammalia; order Chiroptera; family Phyllostomidae; genus Macrotus; species Macrotus californicus. The sequence continues at coordinate 565,545 of VMDR010000026.1, forward strand.
GACGGTGTGGGAAGCATTTCCCACACATAAAAAGATTCAGGGATGTTGGTGGTTGGGAAAATGAATCAGCATTTATCATCACCACTCTTAAAAAATCCCTTTGTCATCTGTAAGAAGCTAGCACCACAACCACCTTCTCAGAGGGGCAGGAACTACCAACCCGGCCCACCTGGAACCTTCACGAACTCTCCAGGAGCCACCACGGACTGGCCAGGTGCCCACTGTGGCTATCTGCTGTCCACGAGGTCTCAGGGCCTTTACCAACGATCGAACTTGTCAACACAGCACAGCCTCTCCACCCTGAGGAGACTTCCATCTTCAGAAACTGGGGGGACAGAGCTGCGGATGCCTCCTCCGCAAGGTGACAGGCACAGGGAACAGACATCCTCGACCAGGGAGAGGCCTTGTGACACGGGTCTTGGTGGTCCACTCACCGCCTAGCCAGGTCAGGGGCAGGGGCGGCACCAGGCACAGGTCCTGGGACAGACACTGGCGCTGAGGATGGCCAGGCCACGCGGCACCACCCAGGTGGCAATGGACACCCTGACACCCCCCCGTCCACCCCTAGTGGGGGCCCCGATGTCAAAAGACCATGGGGACGGGGGAGAGATGCCACCTCAGACTCGCCTCCACACCAGCTCATGACAGCGTGAGGTATAATGACCCCTGACCCCCACACCAGGGGTGACAGCGTTCTGAGCGATGTCTCTCACCAATGAGGACACACCTCTCTATCTTGAAGGGGCCACCATAAAGGACAGTGAAGGTGCCATGAGACCTGGAAAAAGACACCCGTTCACCCTAGTGTGGCCCAGTATGTGCTCCATTTATGACCCAGTGACACCCAGTGTCACCTGAGTAACGCACAGACCGGACAGTCTGGGACTGCACTCGGGGAAAGGCTGGGTGAGCCCGAGCTCCGGAACTCTCTCCCTCACCTGCCACTCTGAGCGCACGGCACTGTCAAAGCAAGCTCGTGCTGTGCCTCGGTTCCATGCCGGCCCACCCTCTGGCTGTCCGACCCCAGAAGTCTACCATCCGAGGCACATGAGCCCCGGGGCAGCAACTCCTGGACCTCCCTGGTGGTTCCAGAACAAATGGACCCCGGGAAGGCCCGCCTGATGTTTAGGCCTCAGCCCCACCATGCCCAAGCTGTGTCACACCGAGCAAGTGGCGTGCCTTCTCTGAGCACCTGTTCCGTCTGGAAAATGGGGCTCACCCTATCACCCCCACGAGGCAACTGTGAGCGCTGAGATTTTTCATTCCATAAGTCTCTACTGGAAGCTCTACTGCTCTAGGGTGCTGGGGCACCCCAGTGCTCGGAGATCTGTAACATGCCCGGCCCCGTGGGCCTGTGCAGCCTAGTGGACAGACACATGGCCACTTGCAGTGCCGGTCACTCAGCCACCGCCCCTCTCAGGACGCCTCTTCTGCCGACACTCGTGCCCAAGGAAAATCCCTGCATTACACCCGCTGCTCCCCCCAAACCGAGAACCAGAACACACTCCCCCAAGAGCGCACTTCAGCACGGCCAGCCACAGCGCGCTTTCCTTCAGACCCTTGTCCGAGTTCTCTCGCAACCTGCCACCCTCAAGTGTGAGTCTCAGGACCCACGGGGGCCCAGGCAGCTTTGTCGTGGCCTTGCCTCCCGTGCCCACTCGCAGCGCCCAGCTGGCTCTCCCCCCACGTGCCACCAGCTTGGGACTCCACCACTGCTGAGTAGCACCCCACCATCGCCGAGGCTCACGCTCCCCCGCAACTCAGACACACCATTTAGAAGAGCCAAGCGATCTTTAAGGGAAGTCCTCCATGACAAACCCGGGAAGTGTGGGCCACTGCCTTCGGCGTGATTTAGCGACGATGTCCTTCTCGTGGCCAGTGACACCCACGATTTACTGCTCACAGAGAGCAGAGGGCGGATGCTGGGCCCTGGCTCCTTGCGTTCCCCTTCCTTCTGGGGACTGTGACAGAGTGTCCTGGCAGACTAAAGAACTTTTAGAAGTCATTGATAAGGCTCATTAATGTATCAAAATGTCACCCACTCAGTGTGAACCATTAAAAATTATTAGTACAAGTATTACTAGAAATAGTCATTAAAGCACAGAAATATCAAGAGAAATATCACAGAGAAGTGTTCATCATCTTGGAGCTTCACGGGCAGCTCTCACCTCCTGCTCCAGATCCTGAGCCTGGGGCGCCCAGAGCCACGCCTAGCTATGGCCCCCACCTGGGGGGCTCGGGGGGACCCACGGGCCCTGGGGTCCATCAAGAGCTCACAGCGCAGGCAAGGTGAGCCTTGGGGGAAGACACACAGCACTTTGACGAGTAATAGAAAACATTCAAACATAAGACAGGCTTATGGAGCGGGAGATAAGAGTCACATATTCTAAAAGGGAAAATGTTTACAGCTGCGTCCTCCTACGTCCCGCAAGGGGACGGATTTCCCGTCCTCTGCAACTTGGGAAAAGCACAGCAGAGAGGATGCACCGCCCGGGGCTGTGCCCCCGTCCCCACCCTGTAGGGAGGTAACTGTAACGGAATCTGGTGCTGAATTCTCCGAGGGTCCCCCCCACACCCACGTCACCTGGAAACGCAAGGCGGGTCCATCTTACTCGGTCCTGCTTCGTGGCCACAAGGGGAGGGGCCTATAAACCCCCTGCTTCTGGGGCGGGACTAAGTTTTGTTCTTTTTCAGTTGAAGGAGGGAGGAAAGTGCTAGTGGCAGGTGACTCTGTGGGCAGAGCTCTGAGACGACAGGTAAAGTCAGGGATGCGGGCGAGGTGGTGAAGGGGAGACGGCAAAGGACAAACGCAAAGGGCCAGACGCCGCGTTGGCCCGGGCACACCTCCCAGCCAGCAGAGGCCGGGCCTCACGGGTCCCCAATGGGCCCTGTCCCTGGGCCCGCCATGCCATCGAGGGCAGCCGCGAGTACTCGGTTTGGAGAGATCACAGGGGGTTGTTGCTCTGTCTCTGGGAGGAGCCAACACCGCGCCAGCCCACCTGCACCTCCGAGTGCCCCTCCCACCCCCAGAGCACCTTCAATGGCACGGCGCCGTCCTTCAGAGTAAGGGGGACCTTTCGTGTAGATGCTGACCAACGTACAGCCAGACTGGACGTGGTGGAAAAGCGCTTCATCGCGTCAGGTTGACAAAGACACAATTCTCTCCCAACTTCGTACTCAACAGTGGCCGCGCTCAGTGCAGATGTTTCCTGCTCTTCCTAATGGAAAACGGAGCATCGCCGCGTAGTTTCAAAGTGGACATGAAACAAACGCCACTGCCCTAAATGTAGCGAAGGCATGACGATACGTTCGGACGTGGGGGAAAGTGGAGAAGGGCAACAGAAAGAAATAACAGACTGGCCTGAAGTGAACGTACTGATGCTTTTCAAAGTCTTTAAGCTGCTTCTCCACCAACAAGCTATTAAAACCCTGCTGTCTGCAATGACGCCGAGGCCACCTATCCAAAGGGCGGCCGGCATCCTTTCAAAACCCCAAAAGGACCACCATTTGTGGCCCCTTCAGCTGGGTGGCACAGATATGTGCATAATCCCAGTCACTTCCCATCCATCTGTCACGAGCAGGCAGGGACAGACAGCAGACCCCAGGGGCTTGTGTCCCCCTCGCCCCCCCGCCCCCCGGCTCACAGGGCCCCCCTGACCCACACGCCATCTCGATATGGAGGTCCCGGCCTTGTCTTCTTCCAGCATCACTCCCAGGAGCAATCTGCGTGTTTTTACACTGGCCTCTCACGTGGTTATTCTTGCTGAATTGCAAACCACAAGAAAAGACTTTCATAAATCAAGTCCTCTGAGTCCCCCCCTCCGCTGACAGTAAAAGGAGGGCTACATTAGTGGGGAAGAAGCACCCCGGGAACCTCCTTCCGGCAGAGACACCGGAGTGGGCCTTCCTCCTGCAGAAACCGCGGTCCCACGGAGGCACGGGCTCCTTGATGAGGGCACGAGAAGCTACAACGCGGCCGCTGCGTCTACGGCACACACGTGTGTATCTGCTTCTGCAAACGTGAGTGTGGGCGGGCTGCGGTGAGGGCGTACCTAGTTGCAGTGCGGAAAACACTTTTATTGCTCTGAGAAGAGTCGCTGTTAACTGAACAGCACAACAAAAACGGAGGAGACGAGGGCCCACAGACCCCAGGGAATTACCAAATCAATTAACGAGCAATTCGGGAACTAATTTCTACATTGCCTCTCCGCACAGAATTGTGTCTTTAATTTCTCCTGCAATAAGCATTCTGTGATGGCCCTCGCGCGCACCGCCGCCGTAAATGAGTTTGCAGGGATCTCTTTTTGATTGGCTATACGCATTATTTCTTCACAGTCCAGTGCAGCTGCAGCCAAGTGCTCTGCGATATTTAATTATACTGGTAGCTACCAGTTACCAATTTGCGAGGCCCACAGCGAGTACAGTACATTTGAAAAAACTAGTAATCAAGTAATTAAAACCGCAGTGAGTTCCAGATACTCCAATTACAAACAATCGCCACGGAATCCACTTAGAGCGTCTCTGCAGTGAAGGACGGGGACCGTGCAGAGGGCCTGGCTGCTCCGCGGGGCACGGAGGCCACCGGCCACAGACCCTGCTGTGTGGGCGTTGTATAGGGGCTGCGTCCGCTGTCTGTGGCCCCTGGGTGTGGCCCTGTGCCCGAGCTGGGGACATTCCCCATGAAGTCACACTGCAGGCTCAGCAGACCCAGGCTGAAATCCTGTCTCTGCCTCCTCCTGGCTTTCTGAACCCACGCGAGCAGAGCCTCAGCCTTCCCATCTGTGAAATGGAGATAATTTCGCATGAAGCCTCACAGGGCTGCAGGCGTTGGGGTGGGGGGGTGTCAGAACCTGCCGGACGAAGGACGTACAGACACTGGTTCTTCACAATCAGGACTCAGGCCCTTTCGAGTGCTGTGACCTTTGTTCTCTCCCGTGCCTTGTACGCAGTCAAGTCGAGGGGTGCAAAACTTAGAAAACCAGTCATAATACAATGGGAGCAGTTTCAAATGTTGTTATTTCTTTTTTAAAAAAGATCTTATTTTTTAGAGAGAGGGGATGGGAGGGAGAAAGAGAGGGAGACAAACATCAACATGTGGTTGCCTCTCGAGCGCCTCCTACTGGAGCCCTGACCTGCAACCCAGGCACGTGCCCTGACTGGGGATTGAACCAGCAACCCTTTCATTCATAGGCCAGCACTCAATCCACTGAGTCACACCAGCCAGGGCTGTTACTTCTCCTTTTTTAAAGCCCAAGGATGAAGACCAATGCCCATGACCTCAATGTGAACAATAGCGGGAGACCATTGAAGCAAAAAGCGGTGGGTCCCAGCACCCACATAGAACACCTTGTAATCCCAGGCAAGTCACTCACCTTCCAGGGACTCTGCTTCCCTGCACGTACAGTGAGGGCACCTCCCCACTTTAAAAACAGCGTGTTCTGTGCCAGGACACTAATTCCGTAACACACACAAGGAACGCATTTGGTCATTTGGGCAAAAATGGTAAGATCACAGGGAAAAATGTGGTTAATGTATAGAATTAGTATACGCCAACATACCACATAGATGTGCGTGCACCCCACACATATATTTTTTATTCTGAGATAAATCACTTAAGGAAAAGAAGTAAACTCCTGAGTAGCAGAATCTCAATTTTCACGCACAAACCGACCTGAGACCCAACGCCAGCGGCCCTCGGAGGCTGGCCGGACTCCCGGGGCTACCGTCCTGTGCACATAGCCGAGCCCCACGCCGGCCACAGCAGCCCTCAGACCGCCTGTGTCTCTCTCGCTCACTGATGCAATTTTCAAGGGAACAAAGCGACAGCTCTGAGTCCTTCCTTAGGACGTAGTGAGAACTGCCCATGTGCCCAGCCCCTGCAGGCCCAGGGCTTCCTTCTGGTCACCCTTGTGTTTGGGGACTGGCACCCATTCTCCCAAGGTCCACTCACACTCCCCACACTCTGGCACCCCCTCCCACCCTAGACCCCTCATACTCCCACTCAAAGGCTCAGTAAACTTCAACCCCCCCCCTCCCCCCAGTGCCCCTTCCCTCCCACCCAGGAGAGGCTGGACAGCATCTCAGTGCCTGCTTTCAGATGGCAAGTCAACGATGATTGACAAACAAGAACAAATCGCCCTGGAGTAATTGGAGCCGCCCTTACCCTCCAGCAATGAAGCGTGGAGGGAGGGGCGCACACTCCTCCGTCAGAAGGCGTTCCCTGGAACGTAGGCGTCCACTGCACCCGGACAAGAGGGGAGACAGGCTGCGCCCCACATACACGTGGACGCACAACACTCAGGCCCCTGCGCGCGCCATTCAAGACCACGCACACTCTCAAAAGGAAATGGCCTTTGTTTTCAAAGCCTGCCTGCTGTTGAAGACAATTTACATCGCTGTAAATGTTTTTACAGAATACCAGCACCATCTCAACGTATCTGCCCGAGAGTCACCCACATCCTCAAAGGGAAACATAGTGACTTCCAGTGGAGCAACTCGGCTGACCCTAACCACCTCCGTCACTCGACCACGGTCACCGCCACCAGTAGTAAGATAATGTGGGTAACGTGGGCCCCTGAGGGCGCAGGGGAGGACACTGAGTTCTGGGGTGTCCCTGCCAAACATGCGGAGCTCCAGCCCGTTCAAGAACCGGCCAGGGCAGGTGCAGAGAGCCTGTCCAGCTTAACTGACCCCAGACAGTCTCAAGGTCATGAGAGGTCAAGACTGAGGAGCTGTCTGGGAGTGGAGGACAGGAAGCAGGTGACGATACCAGGAGGCCCTGGCCTGGGTCCCTGAGGGCGCGCTGGGTCAGGTGTGCCTGGGAGCTCAGCTGCCCTGCCTGTGTCCGGGTTCCACAACCGGCTGTTCCCAAACCCTGGGGCAGGGTAGGGGGGCCTGCCAGGCATGGGGAACCCTGCACCGTTTGTGCCGCTTTCCTTCAAGTTCAAAGTCACTTCCCTGAAGTCACAGTGTTTCAGGTTCTCCAGTTCACTCCTCTGTGCTTCTAGTCACCCAGCTTTAAACCAAATGCATACACATTTTCACGCTCTCAATATAAAATGGTTTTACACTTTCACTATTCCATAAACACTTTTCACACCTCGAGAGAGCTTCCGACGGACCGTTTTAGTGGCTGCGTACCCAGCTGACAACGGCCGGCTGGACGTTGGCCGTCCCAGGCCGAACAGCATGGCCGACTCTGCCACAACCGGTTCGGACACCGTCGGTTTTCTTTCCCTTTCCCCTAAGGAGTTAACCCCTTGGGGGGAATGTAGAGGAGAGAGAGTATTGGGGCAAAGTGAATACAATTCCCTCGTTAGTCCCGTGTGCGCCGCTATTGACACAGCAGCGTTCCCAGGGCTGGCGTTTCCTGCCTTCAGCTCAGAGGAGGGCTTTGCCATCTTTTATTAACCATGAAACTAAGTACAGAGCGACTTCTCGTTGTTTTAACTCTCTAGCACTTAGGCATGAGCGAAAAGGGCCACTACCCATCCACATCTCTCCGCGGCTCTTGCTGTTCCCCGCCTCCTCGGCCATCGCGTCCCCGCCAGGGCGTCTGTGCAGCTGGCGTTCATTCACACTTCTCTACAGAGTCAGGCTTTGCATGAGGAAAACGACACAGATTTCTCTCCTGCAGAAGACCTTGGATGACAAACACATTCTCGTGGCTAGCACGGGTTTCAGTCAGGACGGCTGTGGCTGCCGTGGATGGAATGGGGTCAACATCCAGCTATTAGGGAACAGCCCCCGAGTCACTAAAACTTGCGGTTTTCACGCAAACAGTTCTCACCGACAAAACTACCTACCGGAGATATTTAGTGCGCGAACACGGAAGAGCCGCAGAGGACTGTTAGAGAAGTGGGTTTTCTCGGCCGTTGACACAGGCTTTGTTCTTGCAAGGTGGCGGTGCAGGCCCCGGGTCTCACCGACAAACAGCGGCGTCCCAGGCAAACTTACAGAGCGCTGAGACAGGAGTCACTCGCTCTGCAAATACGACTTTGTACTCTTAAACAAACATTACACGTGTGTATGTATATATTTTTTAAGCAAACAGAAAATGTGTTTGGAAAAAGAAGCCCGTTTATGGCATGGACCAGCTGCATCTCTGCCGTCGGCCTGTAGGGGGCACCCCTGCCCACGCGCCAGGGAAGGTGGCAGCAAGAGCCCAAGACCTGAGCAGGTGTCAGGGCAGGGAATGGGGGAAGACACCACTCCTCCTTGGGGACCAGGCACCTCTCCTGGAGCAGGAGGCGTCTGACGTGGGCCCCGAAGATGGGCAGGCGGTGATGAGCGTCAGCACCACCCCAAGCGGGGTGCCAGATGTGGGCAAAGTGCGAAGGAGCCCCAAGTGACCCCATGGGTCCAGTCAGGGGCTGACACCTCCTGTGAGCTGGCCCTGACCTCACGGTCAACCTCTGGACCTGCGGGGGCCCCGATTCAGGCCCCAGCATGACGTCCGCAGCCAGGCTAGGTGCCAGAGAGCACATGCTCCCCGGAACAGCCCCAGATAAGACGCCGCCGCCGGAGTCCCATCAGCTACTCGATTTCTGACCTGGTTTAGAGAAGATGGCCATTATAAGTGCAGATTGAATCAGAGGTGAAGGGGACAGTGAAGACTGCTCTAGAAACACATTCCAGAGAACTCCGGGAGATGAGCTCCACAGCTTATTAGCTCTCTAACCTCGGACACACGACTCAGCCTCCCTCCCCAAGCCTCAGCCCCTCCCTGTGGTGGGCAGTGAGTTGCGTCTCAGGTCGGCGGGAATTCAATGAGGTCACATGATTACAGAGACACACATGTATGAGACAACTGCCCACAGGAAAAGGCCCAAGGAAATCGCTTGGGCTGGTCACCGGCACCTCGTTTTTCTTTTTGAAACCAAATCCGAAAAGCCCCCACTGACCGGGGGTGAACTATCTTACCAGTCACATGACACTCTCATCCCAGGTAACAGTTTGGTGCCACTTACGTGGACTGAATGTTCTGGATCTTGTATGTTTCCTACCCAATACACGGAGCCCGATGTCGATAGGAACGTAGCGGCCTTACCTCGTAGAACCAGGAAGACCTAGGACAGGCGGAGAGGAAGTCACAGGTGACCGCCAGGGCCCCAGGCCTGAGCCCCTGTCCTGTTTGCCAGCTGTGTGACCCCCACCCCCCAATCCCTAATGATAAGTAAGTTTTCGCCGTGCAGGGCGCCCCGTCTGCGGCATTTTGTCACCACAGCCCTAGCAGACCGAGACACTGCGTGACGCTGGGTGACTGACCTCGTCCGCCCCGAGCCTCACTTCTTCTCATCTCTGGAAGGAGGGCCACCGTACCTGCTACTGCCTAGTTCAATGGGATGACAGAGCAAGTCCAGCAGAGTTTCTGGTGCTCAGAAAGTACCAATTGCTGGCGACCCTGAACTCTGACAGGTCATGACTACTCATCATCACAAACGCTATGGGCATCAAGTAACAAGAGTAAGGAAACCTTCTGATTAGGAAGGACAGAGGCACAGGGGCCCCAAAAGGCAAAGGCTGCTCTGATCGCCCCCAGGGACACCGCCAGCCGGGGTGGGGGGGGAGGAGAGCCCGACGCCCTGAGTCTCACACTCTCACACCACCTCTGTGTGTGCATGTGTCACAGCTCCCACAGCCGATGTGTGCACGTCGCCACCCATCTGGTGGCCCTCTGAAGGCAGCCAGCCTTGGCCACTGGACACCACCACCTTCCCAGGCTCCCCTCCAGTACCTCCTTCCCACTCTTGTGCTCACTCCCCACTCCTGCCTCTGGGGACTGCCCACTGGTACCTCGAAGTCCAGCGGGACTGTCTCTGCCTCCATTCCCCTCACCCTCCTCTTTCCGACTTAATAGTGCCCACCGTTCCTGAGCTCTGGGGGCTCCCGGGGTCCTTTCAACACACCTCCACTGCATTCCCACCCAGTGGTCCTGGCAGCCGGGGGCTTCCCTGCCCGTCTTGAGCTAGCCTGGGTCCCGGGCATCTCCTCCGTCCCTGAGCCCCGGGCACGTCTGCACAGGATTGAGTCTGATAGGAAACAATGCCGAAATTAAAGTATTGTACTAACGCATCAAAACAAAAATAATTCTAGCAATACATGCGAACGCTAGCTTTGAGAAATGTTCCTCTTATCTGTATGTGAGTTTACATTTCCGAGCTCATAAGGAACTGGGTTTCATCATCATCTTTGAACTTTGAAAGAAAATAAACATTCTGCTGAAATGCATCAGTTGGGCAGATATTAACCCTGCTGCTGGATTATGGATACAGAGGACACATTGAATCTTAAAGCGAGCTAGCTTCCGCTCTCGGAAGTGATGACACTGTTTGCATAGCGGTCCACATGTATCAAGCGCTGTAGCACACGTTACTTTGTATCACCCGCCCGCAGACCTCACAGCCAAGGGAAGTGCTGTTTCAGACTGTTCCACAGGTTGGTGTTTAACTCATGGATTTTGTATGTTGGTCCATGAAGCCTCTAAGCATTTTGTAGAGACTGCGTGGCCATCCGCCTACACTGCCCAAAGGGTCAGGGGATGGGGGAGGGTGGGCCCTATTCATTCACAGACTGGCGACTGTGAGGTCCTAGGTAGGCATCCAGATGTCCTAAACCGTTCTGCCAATGATGGTGGAATAGCTAAGAAGGCGAATTAAAGGCATGTGACGCACCCACCTGACCCATTAATAGTTGTCGTGGGTGGAGTGTCTGGTGCGTACCAGGCTGGGTGGCCACGATGCTCCCAGGGAGCTGTCCACCCACATGAGGTAAACTAGCTTTCAGGGCACTGGGTCCACGTCAGTAAACTACCTGCTTCTGGGGACTACCTGGGCCCCCCATGGCCGGGCAGTGCTGAGTTGCCACATGGGCGAATAGCATATTCTCATGGCGCCTTCTGCTCACCTTGGCTCCTCAGGGCTCAGGCTCAACAAACAGGAGCCCGCATCCTGGTGCCTCAACAGACACGGCACTGAAGGCATGGGGACCTGCAGGATCAACTGTCCCCGGGTGCTGGGGAGGTGGAGCGGGACACCCCAGCCTTTCTCTGCCAATCTCTCTCAAGTTTCAGCCTGGTCTTCGATTCTGTTCCCCCCACGAGAGCACACACAACAGCTGAGCAGTCGGTCGCCCGACCACAAACGACGTCCAGCTTTTGGGAGACGTTAAGTGAGTGTCATTAGGTGGCTTTTAATCTGTCAACACCACAACCCACCCCCTCGCGAGAAGCCTGGGTTCCGGACAGCAGCCGACAGCCTCAGGGATCTACCCCCGGGGTGCCCTGAGCTTGATGGACAACTGCTTCTTTCCACTCAGCTGAGAATCAGAACCCTGCACAACTTCAAAACCGCACACAGGATGATGGCGAGTGCTTCCAGAAACTTCCACCCTGGCCGGCTTTTCCTCTGCCGCCCAGGGAAGGGTTTTCCCACAATGCAGGCAGCTGCTGCTGAGAAATCTGTTCTGACTGCCCGCTCTGGAGGTGGCCACGACACCTGGGTTCAAGGTCAAAATTAAGACTCTAAAAGGTCTTGTGAAACCAGTAGGTCGCGGGGCGTCCCGAAGGCACGCAGACTCCCCTGATCGCCAGCGGGACTCCTGGGGCCCAAGGCTGCAGAGTGGGCGCCCCGGCTCGGCGACGCGAGAACCGACGGAGTGGGGGACCCGAGCGGCTGCCACAGCTCACATCTCCCCACCTCTTTCTCCAATGCCGATGGAGGTGTGTTTCTCTCTAATTATCAACCAAATGAGGAAATAAATAAAGAACTTCCAACAGCGGTAGGCCCGTGCAATTTGCCCATAAATCCCTAAGAGCTCGCAGTGAGTCCTGCTGGCACTTAAATCTTTAAAACAACAAACCACCAGGCAAGGGACGCGCTAGCCATGACTGAGACAGGCCTGTGGGGGGCCTTTCTGAGGGGTCTGCACTCCGGGGAGGGCTCCTGGCTGCAGCCCATGGATGTGGTGGCCCATACGTCCCCTGTTCCCCTGCTCCTCACCTGCCCCAGGCAGGACCCGACTACGAACTTGGGATACAGACAGAACAGCAGCTGCATAAACACCACTGGCCTGTGTTAAGGCAGAACAGACTCCCAAACAGAAGCATAATAAAGCAAAGAACATTTTTTTGCTGATTTTCACTCAGGAATCTCACATGAGAGATCATCCTGCCTAAAAAAGTTCAGTGGGCACTGGCCAGGTGTCTCGGTTGGACTGAAAGGCTGCAGGGCTGCTTCCAGGTCAGGACATGTACCCAGGTTGCGGGTTCGAGCCCTGGTCGGGGTGTGCTTGAGGGGCAACCGATTGATGCTCTCCCTCTTTCTGCTCCCTGCCCCATCCCTGCCTGCCTCCTCTCCAAAATCAACACACATAGCCCTGGGTGAGGATTTAAAAAAAAAGAAATTCAGTGGCGTTTTCTTATTTCCCCCCACCAAATCTAAAAAGAACTACTGTGTGAGCAGGACAAGACACACAGGTAAAGGCGTTGGGAACACACGCGCAGTGGCGTGCAGGTCAGTAAGTGTGAGGCAAGGGCAGGCGAGGCCCCCGGGTCTGCGGCCCTCGGAGGGGCCAGCGTCTGGGCGCGGGGGCTGGGGCGGAGGGCCTGGCTCTGGCCCGGAGTCTGCGGGAAGCAGTGGGCCAGGGCCCAGACTGCGGATCTGTCCAATAATATAGAGATTAAAAAATGCGAAAGGGAAGGAAAGAAAGGAGAGCACACAGCTGCCGTCCCCCAAACAGACCTCCCATCTGCCACCCACGATTTGCATGTCACCTTCTCCGGGCTCATTTGTACTTCATTAACTGCCATTGACTTAACAAGATTTATGCAAATGACACCATGGGAGCTCCCCAGCTCCCACCGCAATCAGGCGATTATGTATGTACAAGTCTCCATAGCAATGAAAAATTCATACGTGACGGGCCGTGCCGCAGAGCCGGGTCTCTGGCTTTTTATTTTTCTTGCTTTGCTTTTTGATTTTTATTCCAGTAGACCCTACCTTGTAAGTAAAAAAAAAAAAAAAGAAACCGTCTGAACCAAACCTCCTCTAAGGCCTCAGAAAGGACAAAAAAAAGGGGGAGGTGGGCCTAGGTCCCCCAGAAATGCAGTTATTTTGTGGAAAATAAGTCATCTTCTTGATGAGAAGCCTTTAACCAGAGAGAAAAGGCAGGCTGACGTCCCTGCCTACGTGACCCCGCAGCTCCCAAACAAGGGGGGAGCCCTGTGCTCACAAGGAATGGATTGTGAGCATGACAGGGGTGTGGCCGACCTAAGTCGCCGGGACATGCACACCTGCGCCAACATGGGTTGGGTGCAGAGCGTGCCGGGCCTCGTCTGCCCCTCAACTGCCCGGGACTAGGTTCCCGTGGGGAGGAGGGGAAAGACTGCCATGATCACAACTACTGGCCAGCCCGGACACCGTCACTGTCACTGTCACCACCCCCACGAAGGTCGCTGAGGCTCCGAAGGACCGGTGAGTGGGCGTGCGGAGCCGACACCTGGGCCGTGTCTGGAGCCTGCAGAGCACCAAGACAAAGCGCTGTGTCCGCTGCTGGCAAGCAGGGCAGGACCCGAGTGCGGAGAACACCCCGAGGGATGAATGACGCCCCTGCCCCCCACCGGGGCCAATGAGCGAGGCCACGGTGGCCCTGGGGAGGTGGGTTCCTGCAGACAGCCGCCGATGGTTCTTGTGCAGAAGCACAGACAGGCAGCTCTGTCTGAGGTCAGGACTCACGTGTTTGAAACACGCAACTCTGCTCCCTGCAGGCGGTTTGCCCAGGTGGTGAGTGGAGAGAGCACAGGCCCCGGGCAGACAGGCCTAGCCCCGATCCTGGCCCCGCCCACCTGCCTAGGTTTGACTCACAGCGCGGGACCCCAGCACGGCAGTGTTCGGGATTCGACAGGGCGCTATATGCAGGGCGCTTACTAATAAACGCCCCTTCTACTGCTGGTTTGTGCAGCAAACAGGTCTGCTGGGGTCTCGGACATGCTGGACGGTGCCGCCCTTGGGCTCTGGCCTCTTGACCCCCTGCCTTCATTCCTGTTGCCCAAGGCCACTGCACCGGGGGAGGGGGTTCAGTCTTTCACTGATGAGCTCTGCCCCTTTATAAACAGGGGCACACGTGTGTGTGTGAGACGGACCTATACAACTGCCCACAAAGCCACGTGGACCTGAGCAGCCTGCCGGAAGGCTCTGACGAAGGCACTGAGCGTGACTCATCTGAAGACCCAGGTTTGCTGCAATTTCACAAATTCTCTCTGGAATCTCCAGTGCCAGCGTCCCACAGACTCGGAGTCTGAGGCCTGGGGCCCCTGCCTGGCCTGGGCCCGCCAGGAGGGGGTACGTCCATGGCCGCGGGCACAAGGGGGCAGCTGCGAGGAACCTGGGGCTATGTGGGCTTCCCGTGCCACGATTCACAGGGTTCGACGAGATTGTTTTGAGCATTCACAATTAAAAGGCTTCCAAGGACTGGGTAATCCTCATTTCACGCCTGAGGGCCGACTGCCACCCTCACTCAGGGAGAGCTGAGCCCGGAAAGCGAGCCCCCTTCCGCGGATGAGCAGCGTACAAACCAAGGGATGGCTCCCAGGACACCGGGGACATGCCGGCTCGAACGGTCCTACCCCCCACGACCGCAGACGTGAACCACAGACACAGCCCAGTGTTCAGTTCCCATGTTCCCCACCAAGGCGATGTCCAGGGTCAGCCGTTCAAGGAGAGGAGACTGAAAGGGTTGTGGGACTCCGCTTACAACAGCAGCGGTGGCATAAAAACCACACTGGAACGGCCTTCAGTGGAGAGCCGGGCGATCAACACACAGAAACAAGCGACCGTGCGGGGCTCTCCAGGCACGACCCCTCAGTGACGGCGTCATCCCCCAGGGCAACGAGGACGGAAGGTGCTGCTTCTTAATGGGCCCGGTGCCAGTTCATGCGGTAGCTGCCCCATCTGTGAACAGGCCTTGGAAGGACCCCTGGGGCCTCCCTGCTCTGGTCCCCCCACGACGGGGTCCTAACCCCTTCGATCGAACCCGTTCCCCACCAGCTCCAGAGGCCTTCCGAAGGACACAAGCCCTCGAGAAGGGCGGCCAGTGCCAACACAAGCTCCTAAAACACGTGAAGAAGCGAGCGCCCGGGCACCTGCAGCAGAGGCTGGCCAGCAGCGATCCTGCAGGGGACAAAGCGGTCCCAGCCGGGCTGGGAGGCAGAGTGAGGATCCTGCCCGCGGGTGTTCCCTGTCCTGGGCAGGACACACTCTCAGTCAACTGGCCTTCTACAGCAAAAGGAAAGGTGACATTTCCAGAAGCCATGGTGCCGGGTTAAATTCTCTGTTTTCCTTGGAAACCTAACGGCCGAAGATGCCCTGTGAATTCCTGTTCTATTCCCAACATGAAGTGATTTGGTACCTGTTTCCGGGCTAATGAAAACCCATTCCAGGCTAGCAACCGAGGCCAAAGCAAACGCTCGCATGCCGGTCCTCTCGGGTAATGAGGAAGTTTAATTAAGGCCCCACATTACAGCTGTAAATGTTCCTTTATATAATAAGGTCTAAATGAAACTGAACCTAATCAAAGTTACAATTCCTTCATTAGCAAATTACAAACAAGAGCGCGCAGCTGACACACCGGCCACGATTATCCCAACTAATTGCCTCGTTGTTACAAACTAGCCTGAAACCGTGTCAGATGTCCGTCTGCGCGAGCAAATTAGGGCCACGCCGGGCCATTCCCGGGCTCACGAGGGGCTCTTGTGCGGAGATCTGATTTGCCCCTGTTGCCTGGCGGCCAGCGGCCCAATCAAAGCCCAGCCGCAAAGGCAGCCTTTGAAGCCAGCTCAGCCTGGAAACGCGCTCCATATGCGGGCGGGCAGACCGCACTTCATTAGGTCTGTTGTCACATTTTCCCTCTTCTTATTCTAATGATCCTATTTTAATACGCACAGGAACCTCTTCTAATTGATGTCAAGTGAGTGACTTCTACATTCATCAACACAGCACATCAAACAAACCTTGGCGCGCAAGCCGGCGTCCCGGCCAGGGGTGACCGGGGTGTGTCCGCAGCCACGGGGGAGGGGAGCCGGGGCGGCAGCGTACCTGTTTGATTGGGATGGCGCGGCCGCTCCCGATGCTGTCCGCGCGGCTCTCCAGGCCTTTCTTCTCTTTGTCTGGGTCGCTCCCTTTCCGAGACTGCAAAACCGAAAACAAAGTTAGCCTTCGGCCAGGGTCGCAGGTCACAGATGGCGCAAGGCCTGCCTTTATCCGTGCAGTTTCTGCAAACCCAGATCTAGGGGCCATGGGTAGGGTGGTGGTGGGGTGTGTATGTGTGTGTCTGTGTGGTGTGTGTGCAAATGTGCACACACACGCCCCAGACACAGGCTGCGGGTTCTTTCGTCTCCCCGGATGCCTCGTTCCATGGAGAACGTTCTCAACTTTTTCCTTTGCAAAATTATCTTTTAATTCTTTTTTTAAAGAGTTCAAAATTCAATTACTAGAGACCAATGGACCATACAGAACAGTAACGCCCAACAGGAAAACACATCTGGAAGCTGCAGCTAACCCAGCCGAGGAGAGAGGGCTCTGCGCTGCCTGTTTGGGGGGTCCACGGCATAAATGCACACATTTAATTAACGTCTGACGCGCTGAAAACACCCTATTAGCGCCTCAGCTGTGCGACATGACGGCGCTCCCGACTCATACCGAGGTGCCGGTAATGTTTCCTTTTATTGCTTCTGCACAGTGAGAAAACAGCAAATTCAAAGTCAAACCAGTGTGTCACAGCACACAAATTAACAAACGAGAGAAAAAGTTAAAAACATCTTTTTTGACAGTCAGTCAGTGCCGGGGGGAAAAACAAGTGGCCTCGGCAGCCAAGTTCCTGGGACGGTTTTCCCAGCCCAGAGCTGGCGATCGACCGGCGGGGCAGGTGGCGGTGCCCTACCCGGAGGAGCCACACCGGAAGCCCACCAGGGCCTGGGCGGGTTGGAGGGACGTGCGGCCAAGGCCCCGCCTCTCGACGGCAGGAGGAAGTGTGAGCAGTGACCCTGACAGATTCATTTCATTACGAGCGAAAGATCGGAGACTCGTCCTCCTTAATAACCGCGCTGACAAGTGACAACTTCACCCCATTACTTTTCAACGGGAACATTACTCACGCAATATTGGAAATGGAGAAACATTTTCGTGTGCTTTTCAAATCTGAGATGATGTATGAAATGAGCAGGCTTGGCGGTGTCCGGCACTGCGGTGACAGGCAAGTGACACCGTTTCCCAGCGCGTGAGACGGGCGCCTGGTTTTGTTTCTGTTCAGGGGGCACTGCCGTGGGGCTTAGGAAGAGTCCCCATGATGTCAACTCAGGCAGCACTTCCACAAGGCACAGGTGCTCAGGGGAAAGCATGCTTCTGCCCCGGCCGGGTGGCTCTGTGGGCTGGAGCGCCGCCCCGTAAACTGGAAGGTGGTGGGTTCGATTCCTGGTCAGGGCACATGCTGGGTTGCGGGTTCGGTCCTGGTTGGGGCACTTACGAGGGGCAACTGATTGATGTTTCCTACATCAATGTTTTTCTCCCTCTTTCCCCCCTCGCTCTAAAAATCAATAAGCGTGTCCTCGGGTGAGGATAAAAGGAAGTTTCCCTGACAACCATTAAGAGCAGACATTTCTCGAGCACCCAGGTGCCAGTCACTTTTTCCTGGGGATGGTCTCAGCCGGAGACCACATAAAACAAAACAAATAGAAAGTTGCAGGAGAACAGAAAACTGAAGGCTTATCCCTGTGGGCTAGCAAGGAAATGGAGACATTTATCAATTCCTTGTCACAAGTTTTAGCTAGGGGTTAGAGGCTCCCTTTCTTCTAATTCTTTAGTTAATAACGTATAGCGAGGGCCCTGTAATCACCCTCAATGCTCTTTCCCCCCCATCTCAGGATTCTCAGGAAAGCAAGGACCCGAGGTTCCCTGCTAGAAAACAAGACTCAAGGCTCACAGCGATAATATTTAAAGACATTTAAATCAACAAGAGTTCATTAAAAGTACTTTTGGAATTTTATAAATTCTGAGTTTGGAAATCCATCTTCATTATTCCCTGTTAACCAGAACAATTAACAAAGCAAACAAAAGAATTAGCATCTTCCTCCAGGCAGCCCATCTGTCCCCACAGTGGCTCGGAGCGGGGCGTCCGGGTTCCGGGAGAGGCAGGACCCTAGAGCTGCACCAGCATCTGACCCCCACCCGAAGAGAGTGGGAAACTGCCAAAACAAGGCAAAAACGCCCTGGCCACTTGGGCATTATGGTGAGGGCCCTCAGACTACGGCCGTCCCGAGGAGGACCTACTGTATCTCAGCCCACGGTCACCTCTGGACAACGGGCTGGCATGTGGGTCCCTAACACTGACATCCAGTCGCCGAACGGAAGGGAACCCACTGGACGATGGACACTGCCACTCGCACACGCCCCCAGGGAGGCCCCGGGCTCTCCTGCCAGCTCTGGGATGCATCCCAGGGGCACCTCCTGGGGCACTGCTCACAGGGCTCCGCAAAACCGGCAGATGCCCAGCAGCTCTCGGTGTGGTCCCCCCGCCACTGCCTGTGTCTGGAGGAGGAGCTGCGGCGTGTCCCCCCAACATGCACAACTGGAAAGTAAACTCCGGTCATCACACTCTGCGCAAGGGCGGCAGCAAGCCTGCAGAGGGGCTGCCTAGGCTCGGGACATAGTGCAGGGGAGAGGGAGGCGAAGGTGGGTCTGATTACCCCTCCTTCTTTACAAAAATGCTTGACTGCCTCCCAGGTAAGCCAAGAAGCCAGGAAGGGAAAAACCCCACCAGCCACCTGCTACGGGGACAGGAAGCTGCATCTTGCCTTGGGGCCAGTAAGCCAGCAGCTGCAGACCTCTGCAGAGGGGCCTGGTGTCCCCTCCCCTGCAGGAGACCAGAGGCCACCCAAAACATGCTCCTTTCACACCACTGACTTTGTCGCCTTGTTTTTGCAGCAGGCTTCTACAGGCTGGGTGGCATCTTTTCCCAGTTTTCGGTCACAGGTGTGCTCGGCTCTCTTCAAGGGTGTTGGCATTATAGACTAAGCTTTGAAAAATACCATGTGGACCAGGGGGTCCCAGGACCATACAGCAGGAGGTGAGTGGAGGGCGAGTGAGCAAACCGGTCTCTGGTGCCAAAGAGGTGGGGAAGGCTGGTGTAGACGATACCGCTGTTACAAAGCTCGAAGGGGCAAAACGGTATGTGGTTAGGGACACACGGGAGACAGAGACTGAAGCGCAGGTGCAGATCATACCACCCATTCAGGACAGGGCTGTCCCCGGACGGGGGGGGGGCAGGGCCACCCGGGGGCGGGGTGAGGCGGGAGGCGTGGTGCCTTTGACCCGAGACTTGTCCACTTTGTGAGGCCACCGTGCGGCTTGCACGTGAGGAGCTGCACGTGAGGACACGCGTGCTCTCCAACAAGACACTCATCCAGGTGAAAATCGGGCTGCTGGGCCGCGCTGACCATTCTAAGAACCTGCATTTCAAAACCAGGAACCAAATGCCTACACCCTTTCAACCCTTCTTCGCTCAAAACATTTTAAGTAAGCAAAATTAGGTATCATTCAGCTTTTGATAAGTATTAATTCCTACCACAAATACAACACGTAATTTGCTCCTACAGGAGAGATTTGAAGTTTCTGCTGTTCGATAAAGAGTGCCTGGGTTTATTTTTGTTTACAGTGGCAGATATACCACGCAGAAATACTCAGGACTGTGGACGCTAGCCCGGCGTGAGGCACCCTCACAGGCCTGCCCCATGAGCCTTGCACGCTTGGTGTTCAAAAACTGATGTGTGCAGCTTAATGAGCTGTCGCCTCTTCGGGATGCTCACATAAGTAAGGTGGGCAGGGTCCAGGGGCCACAGTTGCAGTCTGCCTGAATTTCCACCGAGTGTGCAGCGTGAGGCACGTCTGTCCTACTACCCACTTTTATAAAAACACATTTTTCCCCAAATTGAGGCCAAAACCACCAATAATTAATTAATTACCAGGGAAGAAAAGTCCGTGAGGATGCATGTATTTAAGAACAGGTGTAACCTGGGAACAATGGGGGTTTAGTTTCTTAATTGCTACAATTGCGAAATCAACGGGCCTTCTTTCCGTGCCTTGGCCGACGCTGACACCTAGTGGAGCCGCGGTGTCTAAGAGCTCCGACCTGAAAATGCCGACCTGGCACGGCCATCTCCTGCTGCCCGACGTGCCCAGGACCCCAGCCGCTGCCTAACGGCCGTGAAGCAAGCGCACTGCAGCCCCTCGCATGACCCCCGACCCCATCCCTGTGAGCAGCTGGACGTGATCTCTAAAGTGGTTTACAAGCACACCGCTTCCCAACGTCTCGAGGAGCAGCTTCGGGGCCAGACCTGTGTGTTTCCCAACACACTCACCGTGACAGCATGAAGGAGAAGTTCTCACTGGCTCTGGCACCTGTGGCACCTGGCCTGGGCAGCTGGCCTTCTGGGGTGCCCTAGCTCAGAGGCCGCCCGCACGAGCAGCCTGAGAAAGCCGAGGAGGCCCCATCATCCGCTTCCCCGCATTCTCTGAACTCCCCCGCACATGGGGTCGCTCCAGCAGGCACCAGTCCGGCTAGGCTCTGCAGACAGCACGGGGCTGGCACACTCTTGTTCACCGTTCCTTCGATTCTTCCTGCCTCCCGTTCTCTCTTGTCAGTCACCCCATGGGCAGGGTCTGGGGTCCTGTTTTCCGGCACATTCCAGAGCTGCACTTAACTGGCGAGACAGGCACACTGGAGCCCCTTTTATGAATAGCCCTGTTTTTAACCGTTTGAGTCCCAAGCAGCGCAATTGCGCTGCTGACAATACCCTCTGGGACTCAAACAGTTAAAGATGCCTCCTGGCCTCTCATCTCTTTCCCCACGACTGGCCACCCCGGGACGGCAGCCTGGGCTGGGGTCCTGTCCGCCCGCCACACCCTAACAGGAGTAGCCAAGACACAGAAGACACCCCGGTCCACAGTCAGGGCCCTCGCCCTCCCACCGTGCCGGCATCCCACCTGCCCCTCTGCATCTTCGGTGGGTGAGGTTCCTCATTCTGCTGAGTCACAAGGGAGGCACAGCCTGTTCTCGAGGGAATGCCTTCCCCATGCCACGTCCCCAGCTGGGGCCCACAAGTGCCGCAGGTGTGGGACAGAGCAGGGGTGCTGCTCCATCACTGCCATCATCAGTGGCACATCTGAAGAAATCTCACAGCAGAACAGCTTGCTGGTACATGCACCCATCTCCTGCGGAGAGCTGGGCCCCTCCCTTCTGTCCTCCACAGTGCCTGCCATCTGCAGTCAGCACCGGTTTCCCAGCGTCGGCGCTGGTGAGAAGTGAAAGTGAGGCCCAAAGACCCTGTCCCGCCAGGGAATCTTCCCGGCAGCCCCACTGCTTCTGCCACCCCAACCGCTGTTTCCAGCTCAGAGAGGTTCAGTAAGCTGCCCGAGGTCACACAGCTGCAGGCAGTGGGGGCTTTGTCTGAGCTTGCTCTGCCGGGCCCTCTGTCCCTCCAGCAGCAGGGTCTGCCAGGGCTCACGTGACGCAGGCCACACGGCAAAGGAAAGGGCTGTGCTGCAGGAGTGGCCACCCAGGGGGAAACCCACCATGGACATGGGAGGAGGGACAGGTCTGTCGCACTCGACAGCCGCGGGCACAACATCAACGCCACCCCCACATAAGGGCTGCAGGTCAGAGGGCAGACTCCCAGCCACCCCTGCAGAGCCCGCCTTCAGTTAAGTGCCGAAATCCTGAACTTTGAACTTTGCATCACCGTCAGCAGTAACCAACCAAAAGAGAAGTCAGACAGTTCCAACAGGGCCCAGGGGTGTGGAGCTGGCCACCCCTGGCTGCAGCGCCACACCTGGCCCCAGCCCCCACGCGGTAACAGCTCAAAATTTCCCCGGGAACTTCCAAATGTCGCCTGGGGGACAGAACCACCTTGGCTGAGAACGGCTGCTTGGAAAGCATAAACAGGTAGCGCACAGACCCAGTCCCGGGAGGGACACTGTTCTCACCTCCCGTGACTCGGGTCACGCGTGCACCAGGTGTTCGGAGCCCTGACTGACGGGTGACGTCCGCTGCGGTGAGGGACGACGGGGCAGGGAGGCAGCACTCCTGTGCCTTCTGCATCCCAAACTGCCCACACCTGGGCCCCAAGCACTGAGTCCAAGCTCCTACGCCTCAGCCCCAAGGGCCCGTCTGCAGCTTTAAAATGCCCCACAGGTGACTCCCAAGAAAGGTCCAGGTGGGGAGCCTTGCCATCAAGCAGCCGTCCACCTGTGAGGCGAGTCCTGGGGGGCTCGGCCGTGGGGGCAGGGTCTGGGGATGGAGGTGGCTTTTCTCTCTCACCTGAGAGGCCAGGGCACACGTCTGGGGTGGGGCGGGTGGAGCTCTATCAGCTTTCACAGCCAGGGTGGCAGGTCTCTGGCTAGAGACCGAGGGTCGCAGCAGTCTGCACCCACACCCCTCACTCGTCACTTGACACACACACACCAGAACTCTGCAGCGAAATCCCCACCCCACTCCGTCCCCAAATCTGTGCGTCTCGCCCTGTCCCCAGACTTCACGGATGTCAATCCTATTCCTGTGAATCTACTGTGCGTTCTGCAAGCGTCACCGAACCGCCTGGCGGAGCCCCACTTACCGTGAAAAGGTTGGAGCGGCGCTTGGACTGCTTCCGGACGGGCGTTGGCGTGCTGGCCGTGGGGGGCACGTCGATGCGCAGCTCCTTCTGGCTGGTGCTCGGTGTGGACGGCACAGAGGAAGAGTAGTCGCTCAGGCTGCCGCCCCCGTTACTCGTCTGCAACGACCAGAACCAGGCTGGGTTACGGACACGCTCCAGCAACCGAGTGTCACCCCCACGCGGGGCACGCTCGCAGGGACCACCACCGAGGCAGGTGCCCGCGCGCCAGGCGGGCTGGTCCCTGGTGCGGCTGTGAGTGTCGGCACCAAGCACACATGGTTTCATTCCGGAACATGCCGGTCCTCTGCATTGGCGGGTCTGAGAAGGGCCTTGAGAAAGCAGTCTCTGTCACTTAACTTTCAAAGTTCTAAAAGTTAAGTGTGATTACCTTCTCTTCCCGCTGAGAAGGAAGGAGCTGGCTCTATGGCTCCTCCGCCGCCCAACACCGAAAGTGCCGTTTGGCCCGGTAGAGCCGCCACCCCCAGCTGGAAAGCGTGAACGCTTCTGGGAGATAGTTTGGGGTTCACGGGAAACTAGCCGCCCACAGTGAGAGGAGCCTCGAACGCTCCTGCCTGCCCCGCCGCAGGCTGCTGCTGGGAACGCAGCCGCTCGCCGACTTCCCGGAACCGCAGCCTCCCCGTGGCCTTCTTCACGAAGTGCCCCGCCCACCCGGTAACACCTGTTCCCGAACGTCATCCCGACACACGTGCAGGAGCCACGTTTCCTTAAGAGGCATTGGTCAGATTCTCCATGGTGACAATTATCTTGCTTGTTTCCCAGTGAGTGAGTGAGCAAATGTCACCACGGAAAGGTAGCTGCTGCAGGGGCCCAGGGACGTGGTAATTATAACTGAGGGCTGCCACCGAACCTGGGCGCCCTTAAGAGTGGCTCCGGATGCCCCTCAACAGCCCCGCCCATGCACGAGCGGGAGGAGGGCTGGCTCGGGGCAACACACATTTACAACAAGGACCGCGTGCCCACTGCCCCGCCCTCGGCCAGCACGCCTCAGAACACGGGCTGCGTGTCCACGGGAAACGTTCCGGGCTCCCCATAAAAACCGCTTGGCCACAGCTGTTTCTGCACAAAGTGTTAAGCCAATTTACCAGCACGCTGTTCCCGAGAAAGTTGAAAACAAAGAAATCCACCTGACAGCTGGCTGCCAATGCTGCGGACAGGCGCATGCTCCATGGCCCCAGCGTGCCTCGAGGTCCAGCTTCTCCCGTGCCCCACGTACCTGGCTGATGTGCACGGCGGACACCTGTGCAGAGCAGACGGAGGAGTGGCTGGGGGAGTTGGGGAGCGACTTGCAGGGCCCTATGGAGAGCTGCTGCTTCTTCCTCGTGGCCACGATCTTCTGGGCAACTAGTGGGCGGGGAGACAGAGGAACCCACGTGAGGCTGGTTTCCCACCACTGGCGGCCCCTGCAGCCCATAATTCCCGCAGTAACAGAGTCCCGACGCTCAGCTGGGCCCGTGACTGCCAGCACAGGTGCGCCATCGCCCAGAGCCCCGTCGGCTCCATTCCCCTGCACCCCAGCTTGGCGTGGCCCGGCAAACGAGCTCCAGCCAGTGGATGACAACAGAGGGGGCGGGTGGCCGTGCCCAGGGATTCTGCTCAGTCCACTCCTTCCCCCTTTCTCCTTCGTGCTCCTTAAAGAGCACACAGGTGGGCCGTGGCCCTGGCAGGCCCCTTGTGGATGCCAGGTCTGGGGGCCCACGAGACAGAAGCAGCCGGGCCTGTGGCTGCGCTGCTCCGCCCAGGCTGCCTCAGAAACCCGGGGCGGGTGGGGGGGGGGGGCGAGACAGAAACATGCGCGGCTCTGTCTTGTTGAAATTATTCTAATAATTTAGTTTTCGCCCAGTTACTTGCAGCAAAAAATAACCCTAAATCAGACAGAGTAATGGAACCAAACCCCCTTGAAAAATCAAAAATCTATTTTTTTGAATAGCCTACAGAATTACTCTTAACCTTACAAGCTACTGCATAGAATTATATTCAAGGACATGTAATTACCCCAAAGACTTTTTTATTTAAATACATGGCTACACGCGTCGGAAGTTTATCGTAATCAATATGGAGACTAATCCAACCGGCCGTAACTCCTCTCGGCACGTGGCTCGGCTCGCCGATGGAGTCCGTGGGGTTTAATTGGAGAGGAAGTCAAGGACCAGAAAGCTCTTCCTACACCGATAGGTGTCCCCACAGCAGAGGGGCTGCAGCTTTTAGTCGGACAGATGTGCGTCTTTGGGGACCGGCTGTGACTCAGCGCGGCGGTGTTCAGCCCTCGGGTCTGCCCAGGCAGCCGCTGTTGTCGCTGACGCCCACGCAGAGGGACACCCCCGCTGCCCCCCACAAGAGGCTGCGGCACAGGAGGGGGGCACCGGGCGTCCACAGGTCGCCTCCCCCAGTGCTCCCAACTTTGACAAGGAGCTGGCCTGTCCCGGGCGCACGGCTCTCGTGCCAATGAGTGACAGAGTAAACATGAGTGGGTGAGAACCCAACACATAAAAAATGGATCCCAGAGACGAGGCAGCAGCTTCATTAGGGACGGCCCACCTCCAATAGGCCTCTCATCATCCTGAAAGGATAATATCAATTAATTTATCTTCCCGCGGTGTATTGATCATAACCTTCATCAGCTAATCATGTTTAAATTACAGAGGAACAGCGCGGCACTCCGTCATTTCAAAAGCATCGGTGTATCGATCTGGGGTCTTTGAGGACGTGTGTTAGGGCGTCTTATAAATCATTATGTGCACTCAGAAATGAAACTTAAGATCGGATTACAACGGCCGTGAGACGTGTGTCGTGCGGGCGCCCTGAAATCCCGAAGACCAGGAGTTGGGTTAAAATCGCGATTGTTCGGGTGGCTGCCGGCGTCCTTCTGGGGGGCGGGCCGGGGAGCCACAGGGGGTTCCTGGAGACCAGCGCTGATGCACTTGTGCCTCACTGCCAGCCTCACAGCGGCCCGGCGGGGGGTGGCCAGAACGACTTCGGTCTTAGAGTCCATCAAGAAGGCGCAGGTGCGAGTTAACCTGGGCCGGGCTGTCCGCAGGCGCCCCCACGAACGCTTTCTTTGCGAAGAGAACAGAGAAACTCTCCATTTCTGAGGCACAGGCTCCGTCCTTGCTGCCGGGAGGCCAGGAAGGGCGACTTCCCGAGCAGCAGCAAGGACGTGTCTGCCCCACAGGCCCCCGTCGGACAGCGGATGGGGCCGTGCGAGGCCTCGGCCGCAGGACAGGTGCTGAAGTCCCGTCACTTAATTACGTCCTACCACACGTCACCAAACACGGTAGCACTTCTTGTGACAGATGTGTAAGACACTCTCTCTAACTGGTGGTGTTCTTCAACTGCACTCATGTTTGCTCCACTTCCCCGTCAGGCCCCCACCCAAAAGGAAGCAGAAAAGTGATTCGCAGCTATGCTGCTCTGAGCTGGACTGTCACAGACCACAGAGTGACGCACTGAAGCAGGGGAAACTCAGCCAAAGATGACGCCACATGGGACTCGAGGAAGAGGAAGATGGTAAGAGGGCAGGAGAGGATGGAGGGGCTGCTGGGGGGGGTCTGGCACCGCCTCCACCGGGACGACAAAGGCCTGCGGGATCCCTGGAGCGGGAGCCACTGCCCGCTGATGGCCGCTGCTGTGCCACTCTGAGCCCCGGTGTGGCCGGCCGCGTGTCCGGTGCCTCACGAGGACTTGTCTAATGGACTGTGTGGTGGGGCCAGAGCTGAAGTGACCCCTGCCCTCTGAGATCCTGCCACCGCCCATCCCTCCAATGCCCTCGCAGACGTCGGGGTGAATCCTGGAGACAGGAGAGATGACATGGGCTATGTGGGTGGACGAGCCCCACCCCCGGAATGAGGCGAAGGAAATTCAGAGGGGCTGGGGGCGGCCCCGTTCTCTCATAACTGGAATCACTGTCGACTCAGGGAATTCAGAACATTACGCGCCGCCAGACTGAAAACACAAATGTCAGCCCGGATCAAACTGGCCGGGTAGCTCCCACGATCACTGTGCGCTGTCTCCACTGGGCCGTTCCGACAGAGAGCAGGCTGCGTGCTTCACATAAACACACGCGAGTGAGCAAAAGCATTCAACAGGGGCACGGGCACCTGAGGTTTCTTAAGAGAACAGGAAGCCATGGTCCCCGAGAAGGGGTGTCTTCTCGGTTTTGGTGGCTCACCTTCCTGCAAAGCCACCATGTGAGTGACGCCGCAGGGTGACAAGGTGTCAGCGGTGTTGGCCGGAAATGGTCGCCTTTGTTACCAGACTTGCCAACCTCCCCAAGCTCCTGATGCTGCCTGCCACTCGGAGGCTCAGGGACACGGCCACAGCCGGTACCTCCACAGCTTTGAACTGACTCGGGTGACACCCAGCAGACGCCCTTTAAGTGACGCCGGTGGTCATGCCTATGACTAACTGTACACACTTCAAAACCACGCAAGCAAATCGCCAGTGGCCGGGACCAGGCACGGGGCCCACCGGAACCGCTCACCACTTCGAGATCATTTTTAAAGCACACCTTCTTATATGTACTTCCACCCTTCGATTTTAAAGTTTACTTAAGAACGTAGACAACCAGGAAAGTGGGTTACACGTTTGCTTTCTCCACAGGTTTCAAAGTTTCTATCGCATGGATGGTAAACGGCACCCTCCTTGGGCAGTGAGGGTAGGCCCTCAGCCCCCCAGTCCGACCTCACTGACCCCAGCAGGCACGGTGGCCCTCCCCCGCATCTCCTCTGCTCTCCCGCCAGTCCCAGGGCGAGGAAGGACCCGGCCTGGCCACACCGGGAGGCAGCGTAGGCCTGGCTTTGCCTGTGCGCCTGCCACAGCACCCCGCACCCTCTGTGGACATCGACGACGAGCCACCGCACAGAGAAGAATGCGGTGGAGCGGGCCTCGAGCACAGCCTGGCTCCGAGGTGCTCGCATTCCCCTGCCAGCATCCGCAGGAGACGCCACCGCTTCCAGGACTGGGGCCCGTGTCCCTTGGCTCTGTCTGCTCACTCTTCCCACAGCCCTTCAACTTCACTTGGGTACCCGGGAGAAGAGGCCCCGCTTGGTGGGACTCGTCCCCCAGGAGGGGCTCGGCCAACGCCTGTTCGAATTCATTTTCACAATCGGCCTTCTCGAAAGCGGCTGGACTGTGTCCCTGACGTGCCCTCCTCTGTTCTCCCGATGGCCACAGCCCGTGGGGCAAAGCCTGCCATTGCCACAGCCACTGGCCACCAGTGGGGGGCAGCATCTCACCTGAGCCCTGGGCCGCACTGGGTGTCCCTGCTGGCTCCCTCCTGTCCCGCATCCCCCGCCTTCCATGACATTGAGGCTGCGTTTCCTCCCTGGCTGGGGGCTGCTCCACCTCCTCCTCGAGCTGCTCGACATGGGGGCTCCCGGGCTGCCTTCCCGGCCCCGCCTTGGGCTCCATGCGCTCCCCGGGTACCCTCCCCACCCCCACACCGAAGGTTTCACGCCTGCACGGGCAGCCGGCCCCACTACGTTCTAGAATCGTGTCTCCAGGCACCACTCAAGCTCCCTCGACAGACAGAGGCCTTGACATCCACGTGGCCCTACCTGGGCCCCAGCTCCCACCTCCCAACCTGCTCCTCCAGGTTTTCAGATGACCCCGCTGCCTGGGTATCTCCCCCCAAAGCGCACACACTCTCGGAGAGGAGACGTGACAGAGCAGAGACTGCCTCCAGGGTTCCTCTCAAACTCTCCTTCACAGCCACTGCCTGGATCTGGCCTCACCCTCCCACGGCTGGTTACGGGACAGCCCCAAAGCAGCCCCCCTCCCTGCCGCCCAAAGGCACGCACTGTGGGTGACCCCTTCCAAGGCACGTGTCCCGTGGCTTCGCTCTGCTTATGGCTCGACAGTCCCTGCCGCCACGCAGACACCCAGCTGGGACTCCTCAGCGGGGTGGGCTCTCTGCACGTAGACAGGCTCCCACGACCCTGGCCCTCCTGGGCCCACCCGGGCTTCCTGTGACTGAGGGAAGTGACGCCCGACTGGGGCGCGTGATGAGTGGCCTGTCCCTCCTCAGGCCCTTCCCTCTGGGGGCCTGGAGCTCGGGACAGTGCTAGGAGCCTGGCAGCGCATCTGCCTGATCCTGGTGTCCACCACGGATGCCCGGACAAGCCTCACTGTCCGGGGCAGTGTCCCCGTCAGTAAGCAATGGCGCGACCGCCCTGGGGCCAAGTCTTTGGTCTTCTGTCTTCGCTGGTTCCAACGCCCAGGGAGGACAAGGAGGCCTTCAAACCCCAACGTGGCCTCACCCTCCCCAGCCTCACGGCTCATGTCCAACCAGACACAAGTCCCCACGGCTGCCACCCCTCCCAGGACATGCCTCCCATGTCCCCCCGTCTCCTGGGAGCCTTCCCTTTCTCACTACCCTGACAGCCCAGGGGAGGCCCCACACCCCAAGCACAGGTGCTAAAGGGGCCAGTGCCAGGGGTCTCCCTCACCTGCCGGAGCACTGCTGTGTGTGTGCGTGGACATGTGTGGGCATGTGTGCATGCAAACACGGACGCACACCCACAGAGAGCCAGGGTCTCCCGTGTCAAAGGGAAGTGACCCCAGTCTTCACCTCCGAGCCTGGCGTGTAGAAACCGCTCAGTAAACAGTAGCGTACCGGACGGCCCCAAACTGGACCCGGGACTGTGTGCACCGGGGCCTGGCCTCCTGCTCCAGACTGGGGGCCGGGGCCACCTTGGAGATGCCGCCTGCATGGCACCAGCTGGCAGCACCACATCCAGAATTAGACACAAATCATGCTTTTTAATTTCATTAATGATCATGACATTTTTGGCATGGTCCGATATATGTTAGTGAGTTTAATCAGCAAAGCGTCCTCTGTGGACTGAATGATTGACTCGAATTAATCAATTCACAAGAACTTCTGCAGTGACCCCACCCCCCTCTGGCGCTGTGAGTCTGGCAGAGGCAAGAGGGGGCAAGGGAAGAGGGCACGACCTGGTCTTAACCCCACCGAGCTCCCACCCCAGAGGCAAACCCCTCACCACCCCCAGCAGCCGCCCCAGTTCCCCTCAGGGACAGCTCCCCGCCGCGTGGCCCCCCGGCCTTGTCTGCACTGGTCCTTCACTCCAGTCCTGCAGCCCAGTCTTCTCCCCACGCAGGCAGGTCCCCAGGGCCCCGAACAGGCCAGCCTCCCCCCACCCCTAGCCCATCGGAGCCCGGAGGAGATTTAAATGACCAGGAAGCTTTGTGACGACCTGCTTCTCACACTCGACACGACTCTGTCCTTTTGCAGTCCCCAGTTCTGTCACATGTGCGCTGCAGGTCCTTGGGGACTGCACGGGGCTCCTGGGGGAGTCCCAGGGACTCCTCAGGCTGTGCTGGGGGCAGGTGTCTGGCCGGGGCAGGGGGAGGAAGTGGGGGTGCAGCTAAGGGGGGGTCCTTGGGGAAGCACAGATTTCACTGAAGAGCCCCGATTAGGCACCAAACGGACCCTTGGTGTGAACGCAGCCAAATCAGAGGGGAGGGTGCCTGCTCAGTTAAGGAGAGAAGCTGAACGCAGCACGGGTGGGGGTTGGGTGGGGAAGACCCGAGGTTCCGCACAAACGACGCAGGACAGGAGTTTAAGGGTGAGTGATGAGTCTAACCAAATACCTGAAATGGTACCAGACACACATGAAAATCAGCTAGCTCGAGGCTCCGCTTTGACTCCGCAAAAACACTGCCAAGGGACCACTTGAGGGGGAGGGGTCACGGCGGGTTCCATCTCCATCTGGTGCCATCACCCAAAGGTGGCGCGTCCTGCACCTTCCACCCAGAGGCCCCTCCGGGAGAGCCAGGTGGGGGCAGGGCTCACCGGAGACCGCCCATAAATAACAGAACCACCAGGGATTGTAAATCTTCCAGCAACAAATAAAAAAGATCCCCTAACGTCTCAACTCAGTTTTAAATTACAGTTGAGTGATCATTAAACTATCTTATTAATTAAGAAGAAATTAATTACCGAATTATCTATGTAGTTCTGAACTTGTGACTCAGGAATGAAGAGAAACCTGAAGTGGAATTTTCCTCGCTGTGGAAATCTCAAAGTTTAGTGAGGGTCCCAGGGCGCGAGCACTCCGTGTCGGTGGGGACCCGGCACCCCTCCCTGGGCTGCTCCCGGGCCCTCTCTGTTTTGAGTGCAGAGGAAGCTGTGCCAAAACACTCACAAAATGGGAAGGTGGGAGTGCATTCCTGAAGGTCTCCTGGGTGGTGTGAAGCTTAACGACAATTAGTGACCCCCAGGCACCCACACATGGGGACCCCGGCACACACACGCCAGTGCGGATCCTGCCAAACGGGGCCGCCTGTCGGGAAACACGGTCAGCTGCCAGGCCGAGACCTCGGGCCAGCTCGACTGGTGTCCAACGTCTTCTGTGAATGCCACTCACCACGCTTCCTCTGCCCTCCTGGGGCCAACGTGTCCCCACCGGGTCCACAGTGGGGATGGGCAAGAACACATGAGGAGGTGTGGGGGGAGTGGCAGTTTAACTGGGGAGCTGGGAACACTTTTCAAGGACCTCAGATGCAAAGAACACCGATAAGTGGACTTGGTCCTTAAGGCAATAGGAGGCCAACAAACTACTCCAGGACGAGTGACAAGACCCAGGCTTTGGAGGGACACCTAGTGTGGTCTGGAAGATGCGGGTCATCTCCACCGGGACACTGGAGGAAGGACAGTGGGGACGGCGGTGAGGACAGACACGCGGGCATCTGGACTCGGGCCCTGCTCCCACGGCCCAGGGGGGCGCTTCTGTGTGGAGACTCTCGGACCCAGCCCGGCTGTGGCTCCGCCCCGCCCCCGACCTTCTCACAGGGTGCAGAGCTCTAGGCTGAGTCCCGGTGACTCGAGGCTCCCAGAAAGCTCTTCTGCGCTGGCGCGAGCTCAGGGATATTGCTTTGGCCACACCCCAGTCAACATCTCTCGCGGCAGGTTTGGACCTTTCCCCTAGTCCAAGGCACGGTGCCTGCAACCCGAGGATGCTCACCGTCTTTGGAAAGACAGCCGGACCCCGTCTATGATGCAGGTGAGAGGGTCACGTCGGCACAGGGACCTGCAGGAAAAACTCAGACCCTGCCCAGCGGGGCACCCACCGTTGCCGCCACGCCCTTTACACCGCCCAGCCATCCTCGCGGAAGGCGACTGGCCCCTTCACAAGTCCTCCTTCGCACGGCCACCACGCTCGTCGCTCTAAAAACAGGTCTGACCTGGACACGCCGGCGTTTCAACGAAGCACACTATAAGCGATCAGGACAGTTTCCTAGTCATAACTGCGGTTCCTAAGACAGCAAAGGTGCCCCGGCAGCGAACAGGCTAGAGAATGGCTGTGGCGTGGGCACAGGGAGCTCACTTCTGGGCAACGCTGCTCTCTGGGTCCTCGTCAGCAAAACCTGTGAGTCGCTCTGGCCAGGGACCCGCTGCCCGAGGTCCCCGTGCCCCAAGCAAGAGCTTAGGAGAAAGGGCTCGGTGGGGGAAGTCCTTCAGGATTCACTTTCTATGGACCAGAGCACAAAATACGACAATTCTGTCCTAGCAAAAAGAAAAGACCCCTGGTCCAAGACAGGCCATGGAGAAAAACCCAAACTCACTTCAATTTCCGCTAGCGAGGCGTCCAAGCCTTCCACAAAGTAATGAAGTCTGAATTCTTCATCTGAGATTCAGTTCTTGTCTGTGTTCTTTTTATCTCGTTGTATTAAAACAAATTTATCTTCATTTATGTCGCAATTACCTATTAGGGCTGTTAATTTGCTGGAAATGAAGCTATTGTTTAATTGCTCCTATTAATCGGGGATTTAAATGCCGAGCGTAATAAACAGTTACCTTCAGGACGAGCAAAGTCACGGCTGCCGACATTAATTTGAGAAGCTGAGAACGAGGGGACATTTCTGCCGTGCCCAAGGCTGCTGGTCTCCCTCTCTCTTTCAGAGCCGGCGAAACAACGCACAATTAAGAAGGAAAAAACACGCTGACGAAAACACGGTCTGCCCGACGGTTTTACGTGCACTCAGTTCCAACACAGTTATCGTCTGTGGCAACAGGGACATCCACTCAACGGGCAGGAAATGCCCATCACAGCCCAGACGGCCCTGAAAACTAGGCCTCAGTGGGGCTGCCACTGGGGTGTCTGAGTCCCAGGCGCCCAGACACCGGGCCAGCGGGCAGTGGGAGCCATGACGCAGGCCACCTGCGGGTGCTCTAGGCCACCGAAGGGCCCCGGGTCCCCGTGTGCAGACTCACAGGCCTGCAAACACCCACTCCAAGAAGTAAAGACTCCATCCACCCAACAGCAGTGTCTGGTGTCCTTCGGCCAGTGTGGCCAAGGGCTGCGGGCTCCACGCTGCTTCAGTCAGCCCTTCTCCTCAGAGAGAAAGGGGGGTGCTCCACATGGCACTCTTCCCACAGCCTCCCAGGACGGCATTGCCCCCCAGGCTCCGATCTGCCCTGAGCGCAGACAGGATGCCTAGTGTGTGGCTGGTCCTGGCATTCTGGGGGACCTTCAGCTACTGCCCCCCACTCACTCACACACACGTGCTACTTAGTCTTCCTGGGCTTCACACTCGCCGCCACGGCTGGCTCCAGCCCCCTCGGCCAACACCTGGCCACATCGACCCTCCTTCCCCATGTGGCACCGGGTGTCTTCTTGGTGTGCC
This sequence comes from Macrotus californicus, assembly GCA_007922815.1. Taxonomy (NCBI): domain Eukaryota; kingdom Metazoa; phylum Chordata; class Mammalia; order Chiroptera; family Phyllostomidae; genus Macrotus; species Macrotus californicus. The sequence continues at coordinate 598,909 of VMDR010000026.1, forward strand.
GCCCCGCCCAAAAATCTTCAACTCCTCCAGGCCATCACCATGCTCGGGGCTTCTTCGCCCAGGTCCAACCCCGGCCTGAAGGACTATTCTGTGTCTCTGGACCTTAGGACCACAGGGTTAGAAAGAACACAGTCGTACCTGGCATCGGGCAGCCCTGTTTGGGGACTGCCCAGAGAGGCGGGGTGGGGCACTTGCCACCATGGGCCTGCACCCCCGGTGAGTCCCACCCCCGTGCATACTCGTGCCAGGGCGTGCTGTCTGGCTCCTGAGCAGGGGCCTCAGGAGGAGCAAGGCGGGGGAAGGAGGTACCGGCTGTGCCCCTGACTTGCCCCTGCTCCCCTCTGACCATACCACCGGCACTGGTGAGGTCAGGAGGCACGCAAGACCCAGGGGGTGCAGCTTCGACAACAATGACTGAGGGGGGTCCCAGAACATTCGTGGTCATGCCACACATCTGCCTGGGCTCTGTTCACCATGGGGGGTCGGGGGCTGCTTTTCCGTTCACACATGGGGGAGGCATCTTCACTGTGCTCTGGCCTCCCTCCCACCCTCCCTCCCTCACTGTTCACTCCTTCATCACACCCCAGGGCAGGGGTGTGTGCCCGCTGACCCTGCGGGGAGCGAGACCATGGGAGCCAGACAGATGTGCGGCCCCACCACTGGGAGACCTCGGCTGAGGGCTGGAATGCTACGCACACCCTTGGCCGTCCCGTCAGAGTGCCCTGTGGGAAGACGTCCCCTCCGCCCTCCACAGCCTTCCTAAGGTCTCAGGGCCAGCGCCCACCCACCTTGGCTAAGGACCCCCCAAGCCTGCACTCTGCACCTCCCCCAGGGCACAGCTGCTTCCTCGAGAGTGTGGTAGCGAAATGAGGAGCGGGGCAAACCCTGACAGGCCCCTAGAGAAGGGCGTGTGCGTGTGGTGGAAACAGCAGGGACCTCTCACTAGAGCGGGAAGCTGGAGAGCCAATCAGAGCAGGGAAAGCGTGGGAGCATTGACTAGGGGGGCCCAAAATGCGAAAAGTGTACCCAGGGGCGGGCCATGTTCACCGTGGGCTGCGGGTGGGCTCCCACAGGGACCTGGGCGTGGGGCTGCAGAATGAGCAGGCAGGGGCTGGCGTAATCCACCCCCCCCCCCCAATGAGCTCAGCTGTGACCCAGCAGCTGGCGTGAGTGCGGACTCTATTGGAAGGCTGGGCCCCAGGGCCCCGGGCAGCTGCCCTCTGAGCATCATCAACATGAGATTCTAGTGGCAAGAGTGCGTGGGCACCCCTGATGGGTGCCAACCCCTGTACAGGGCTGGGATGCTGGCTGGTCACTGGACCTCAGGGATGAAGGGCTTGTCCATGAGGACCCTACCAGCTCCAAGGAGGACAGCGCTGCTCTTCCTAGCATGCAAGGCTGAGTCCCAGCCCACGCAGGCCCACCCACCTGCACCACTGTGGTCCCACATGTGGCCAAGCCAACGACCGGGTAATGCGAGGTAGCAGAGACGAAGCGCAGCTAGGATGTGGTTTAGGGCGACAGGAAACGTGGAAAGGTGAGCAGTAAGCATCCGCTGAAGATCCTCTGGGAGTGACGCTCTCTGGGCTAGAACGCAGCGACATCCTCACCGAGAGCCAGGCCGACACGGACATGGCCACGTGGCCACGGACGGACTGTGGCGCGCCCTCGAGGCCACGGCGGGACCCAGGGCAGACCATCCGAAAGGCCCAGGGGCAACGAACTTCCTCTCTCTCTTATTCTCGCTTTGGATGCAAATCAGCATCTTCCCAGCCGAGGCCGCGCGTCCCCCAATAAATGGACACCACAATCTGGATGGCAGATGAGCATCCGAAAGATGAATGGCGTAACAAAGAGGGGAAAAGTGAACCTGTCACTTCTCCTCATCAAGTTGTCTCGGAGCACGGGCTGGCAATTACGGAGCAGAAGTGTCTCTGACACCCCCGGAGGTGAAGGCGTGCTCCGGGATGTCGCGGTCTACGTGGGGGCCCCATGGTCCCTCCGCACTGGGGGGGCCCAGGACTCCCCTTCCAGGTGCACGATGGATTTAAAAGGGCCAGTGATGGGTCACAAAATATGCCGACACGGTTTATGAGTGAGGACCTAGGAGCGGCACCGACACGTGCAGCGATGCTGGAGGAAGACAACCTGCCAAGATGGAACTGGCCGAGAAGGGGCAGGCCTGCGGACTTTAAAACGTGAAAAATGAAGAGGCCACAAAGAAACGAGCCGCGCACAGAAATGATCGTGGGAAATTATCCAAGCCAAAGAAACCGCACAAGAATTTAAAGGAAGATAAGGAGACGCAGACAGATGACGGAAAGGGTCCAAAGTGAGAGGCCAGGTCAGGCATAACCAGGCCGGACGCAGGGCTTGGAGAGCAGGAGCCACGCCACAGAGTCAAGTGCAATAATTGGTTTTCTTTTTAAAAGTGATATAATTTGATTAATACGGGCTTAGCCAAACCCACCAGGTCCAACTGGCACCCCGTTTGCAGATACACGTGCTCACAGGAGAAGGGGGTTCAGGAAGTCCCAGGCCCCCGTTTGTCAGAAGCACGGTCTCCTCCAGACATCCTGCGCCTTTTGAGAAAAATGGACCCATCTACCAACTGAAGCTGTTCTCCTATTTCCAAAAAACAACGATCCTTACAATAACCTCCATTACAAAAAAGACATTCTCTTCTTCAAGCAAGGGAGGCAGGCGCTGTCTTGGCTGGAACCTGAGAAAATCATTCCTCTGGGTCCTGTTAACCGGCAGCCAGCCGCGGTGGCCCCCCGGCATGAGAGGCCTTCGAGGAAGTGACAGTGACGTGCAGGGGCTGGCTTACGCGAGGAATTGTGATGCAATTAGGAAGAAGGATGAGGTGACAGAACCGATTTCCACTTGGTCTTCAGCAGCCTTTGTGCGGGAGTCACGGAGCACTCTGCCCACACCCATCAATTACTGTCAGTTAGGGAGCTCCGTCACCCAGGAAGGGGCCCGCCCTCTCAAATGCGCAGTTGCCCTGTGCGAGGTTCGCCTTCTGTGGCGTTACAGCGAGGGTGGGCATTTAGGGCACAGGAATTTGAGGCCCCAAATGAAGAAATGACACATCACTCTATATAACTGATACAGAAGCTGAGACAACTCTTTTCCATGGGTCGTGGCTACTAAAGGGTTAAGTGCGCGGTGCTGAGAAACTTTCCGTTAAGTTTCTTTTTTTCTTGAACAAGAAATTAAGTTTATCAATTGCCATCGTAATTACTCACAGCACCTCGGGTAATTAATAAAGGGATCTAAATCTAATTTTATTTACATTTAGAATACCTGAGGTCATTGCCCATCAAGATTTCACGTTTGTGACTAATAACGTCTAAGTGTTAATTAGACTTCAGCAGAGAATGCTGATTGATTTTTGAATTTGTAATCTGCTGTGATTTAGTAGCGGCGACAACGTCAGACTAGCCCTGTCTGCGATCTCCAGTTTCTACAAATTATTGAAATTCTTAAAACAATCACACACGCACTTTAATTCTGGGAAGGCTCGTTCAAGAAAGACAGCTGGAGCTCAGAGCAGCCCCGCACGTCTCTTCCTGTGGGTTAGAAAGTCCTCCACGTTAGCCTCCATCTGCACGGACCCATCTTAACGTAAAACATCACAGTGATACGCTGAATGGGTTAGCCACTGTTTCGATTTCCCCTAAATTACTATCTTGCAAATTTGAAACATGCACAAAAATTGTGAGAATCTGGATGAAGGCCCATTTCCATGCCACCCGGGCTTTGTCTTTGCCACACGCCGCTAGACTTGCCGTGCCGCACACCCACCTGTCCGCCTGTCACCTTATTTTCTGTCGCGTTTTAAATATGTTGCAGATATCAGGTCACCTCCCCGCACAGGGCTCAGCATGGGCTTAATTCTCGTTCGTTAACTGTGCAAGAGTCCCTTTCTGAGCATACACATCCATACCGTCACAGGCCGAAATCTCTACGGCACCCTTCCACGAGTTTCGGCAAATGCCACACAGCCCACGTCACTGTGAAGAGTCTGAACACGTCCACCCTCCTGGGGAGTCCCTCGTGCCCCGCCCCCGGCATCCCCTGCCTCTCACTCCTCACTGGTGAGCTCGGCCGGTGGCGGAACGAGCTTCACACGGGTGGGCTGCTCCTTCTGCGCTCCTTCCTTCGTAGGCCTGCCCCCTCACACTCGGCATCCTTGCACTTGGATGTCTTGCAGGTACATCCACGATGATGAGTTTTCACGCTCACTTCACCGCTGGCGTGGCGAGGCACAGACAGGAATGCTACAGACTCGCTGCCTCTTCCCAGTGACACCACAGTCCCTCACTGCCCTCTTGGCGGGTCCGCCACCACTGACTTCTCGGTCCCAAGGAGGATGGGGAGGGCACCTGTGTTTGGAACCTCAAATCGTTTTCTAAATGTACTTGACCTGGAGTGTGAGTGTCATGGGCAGAAGGTTGTAAGGACCCTTCAGACCAGAAGTTCAAGAGTCCCTCTCCTTACCCAAGAGTCTGGCGTTAGCCCACCCTAAGAGGGCGCCCTTCATGAACAAGACACTGAGGGGGGCTGTCCTTGGTGGTAGCGTGGTTCGGACCCACGAGAAAAAAGAGTAAAAAATAAAAAATGCTGGTGGACACTTGGGAAACACGTCACAGAGGAGCACACTGGACTGTCACACCTCAGCCCACACGCCCCCGCTGGTCACGGAGGTTATCGTGTGCACAACAGTTTAAAGGGTGAGATGCTCACTCACACTCACACACACACATACACAGTATTGGATGGAGGGCGCAGGAGCAGAAGGCACCTTCCCCTTTCGCTCCCAGGGCTACCTTGGCGTCGGAACCATGAGAAGCAATCACGCAATGCTACCCCTCAGCACCACTCAAGGGGGGACCCACAGAGGAAGAAGGAAGTGGCTGGGACTTCCACTAAGTTATTCAAAAACAGATTCGGGGGAGGCGGGTGCCTTCATTTTATCTGCTAACAGCCCACGTACAAGCTCTCCCAGTCCAGCCTGTGGAAATGCCGCATCTGTCCATCTGCCCGACATGGAGAGACACGGACCCAAGTCTGGGCTAGTTAATAAACTGGACCGTGAGGACCTATGTCAAGAGTCAGAAAGCGTAATTCAAAAGGGATCCTCTTTCTTCACTGCAGACATGGAACAGGCCTGTGGGCGGGACACTCCGGGGAAAGGCAAGTCACAGCACAGGGAGTTTAACAGGCTGCATGATGTCAAAGGCAGTTTAGAAAATCCGGGTATTTATTTCCTTCCTACAAAAAAAAAATGTAAAAGAGGACAGATGACAAAGGTGTTGTCTTTGTCACATGTTCGTCTTTTGGTGATCAAAAATATAAAAAGGCAAGGGAGAGCACAGCGCGCAGGCAGGCCTCGGGGACACTGTGGGTGGGGTTCCGGCGCCCCACAGTAAAGCGAGTACTAAAGTGCCTCACGGTACTTTGCTGGTGGCAGCGGCGGTGGGGGGAGGGCCCTTACCTTTGATTTGTAAAGAAACCATCAGTGAAGCACAAGGACACCAAGCACGATAAAACAGGGCCTGCCTGTCCGGTAGCTGCAGCTGTCCTTCCAAAGTGTCATACAACCTGCCCCACAACGGCTTCGGGTCCATGTCCCCAAGACAGAGGAAGGCTGTCCAGCTCTGCGCCTTCAGCTAAGCCGCTGCCCGGGAGGGCACCTGGCCAACTCCGTCCAAGCCCCTCCAGGAGGTGCTGGTCCTGTTGTCTGATCCCAGGTTCCAACCACAGACCCACAGTCAACCCCAGCGAACAGCAGGTGGTCTAGGGGTCACCCGCTAGAGAGGCAGGAGAGTGTCCCGGCTGCCAGGAACTCCCGTAAACGGGAGGCCTCCCCTCAGGGAAAGCGGCACCGGTGGCAGGATCTGCCACCCCCAAAGCAAACTGGCGACGGAAGCGGTGATTTTGGTCCGTGTGCTCCTCAAACCAGCTCCAGCTGGCTGGGTGGTGGCACAAGGCAGTGTGGGTCCCTCCCTTGCACGGGGATGCTGCTAGGCCCTGAAAGGCTGTGAGGCAGGAACAAACGGGTGCCCCCTGCAAAGACGCTTGTGCTCGGAGTTGGGGGGACAACACGATGAAGTCTCCGAGCAAGTCTCGGCTCTCCGTGGGCGCCTCCCTGGCCCTTCTCAGCACCGAACTGCCATCACGTCCATAATTCAGCCCAGCAAAGGCATCACAGAGCATTCATTATAAATCTTACCAAACATATAAGTCCCCTTTGCACTTTAATCATTTGCTAACAGTTACAATAAGATTGTATTAAAAATTTAAACGGCCCTACTTAAGCAATTTACCTTCAAACGTCCATTTCCAGGGAATGAATCCGAGGATGTGAATGTCGGACCCTTGGCCAGATTTATTGCACCGAAGAATATTTCTCCTGATACAGCTCTGATGAGTGAAGTCTAATGGCTGTAGTTTTATTACTTTTTAAGCACTTAATGGGAAAATGTAGACATTTTCACACGGCTGAGCTTCGACAAGAATGGTGCCTTTAAAGATGACAGGTAAGGAAAGGTCCCTGAGATGACGGCAGACAGGCCCAGGTTAAATACAACCAGGGAAAATTTTAAGAAAATGACTGATATCACAGGCTTGCTTCTACCATTATTAGTCTTTTCCCCCTAATGTCTTCAATAGTCCAGAGGATATTTAGGAAAGAGTAGCCATAGAGAATTTTATTATTATACATGTAAAATTTTAAAGCCATTTTAAAAACGCCACAGTGTTTAATTTCCCCCCCCCCCCCCCCACGTACAACCACCTGCCACGAGGAGGTTAAGGAGCAAATGCCGAATCATCTGTGGGTAATTACCTGCACCGCGGCCAGGGGGGGACTGTTTCTGCCACCAACCAGACTGCCAGCAGGGAAAGGATCCTTTGGCAGCTTGGGAGCGAATCTGAAAGTTTCTGTGCACTTGAAGTAATTCTCCCCCCAGCCGCCCCACGGAAGCCCACACAGCTGCGGTGCCTCGGATTTCAATTAATGCTGAGGCAGTAATCCTATCAATCACCGAGGACGATAAATTTCTTATCTTCCTCATTAGCTACACCACTGCACAGCTTTCACATAAACACACCTTGCCACCAACTGCAAATTACCGGCAGGAGCCACTTCGCCTGCCATCGGAAGGGACGGGGACGGTCGGGGACGGTCTGAGCCAATCCGAGGTGCACGCCACAACTAAAGCTGATTTACACGTGCCCAAAAAAGAAGATGCCGCCGCCGGTCTCACCGGCAGCGCCTCTCTCTGAGTTTGCTTATTTGGCTTAAAGCTGGTAATGACCTGTCTTTATTAGTATTACCAGGTTTTATGTGCAAAATCCAATTTTCTGGGGAAATATATTTTTTGCTGCATCTGCCAATAATATCTTTTGCGGTTACCTGTAGCTATTCATTTTTTTTTTTAGACCTAAATTCCTCAACTTATTTTTTAAAGCTGTAAAAAAAAAATAATTCCACAAAACTGCCTTCTGGGAATAAAATCAGGTACAGCTGCGTCAAGGGACGGTGTGCAGACCAGGGGCAGCAGGCGCCGCTGCTGCCCCAGGAACCTCTCGGTGTGACAGGGTGACGCCAACACCCTGGGCCTCACGTGGGCAGCTCCACCCCGTCCTCTCTGATGGCCAAGCCTTGAAGGAAACATCGTCACTGAAGTGTGTTTTCTCTGAGGTACAAACTTACGGAGCAGCTGGAGGGATCAGAACTTTGGGCTGTGCTGTTTCTGCAGCTGACCTCCAGTTTCCCACCACGACCGCTCTCTGCCTAATGTAATTCATTGTATCTTTTAAATTAAAATGAATGTAGCACAGGATCTTACACTTTCCCAGGCAGGGGGCTCCGACCGTGGCCGCACTGCCACCTAGTGGCTGTACTGTGATTTGCCCGACCTTTTCTGAGCAGCTTGGACCTGAGGCCTGAAAACAGGCCAGGTTTTGACGTACTCCAGGACCACCACGTATGTTATTTAGAGAGTTTCAGGAGGAAATGCTGTGCTGAGAACTGTTTACTTCCTACGGTATGAAAGGCAGACAATATTAACCACAAATTGTTTTCAGATTACAAACACCCCAAGAGTTGAGGCAAAACGCTGCATCAAAAACCAACCTCAGAATCAAAAATAATGGGTAACCCTGGTGGTATGTGAATGGCCGCCCAGTGAGGCTCTTACGGAAAAATAAACCACCTGACCCATCTGTGTTCCTGCAAGGGCCCGTTTTCCCAGCCCCCAGCGCTACGATCCCAGGGTCCTAGGGGTTCCTGTGGGCGACTCCAGGCGGAATGCCGGCCGACGGTCAGTGGCCGGTCCTGTAACAAAGGCGGATCCCCTGACTCGCCCAAAGAAAACTGGGAGCAGTGAGGTGGGGTCAGTTACCTGGAGGGTGAGCAGGGACACCTCACTTAGACACGCAAGCCTTAGGAAGGATGGGGAGGCGGGGACAGTCAGGGCGGGGGTGACAGAGGAGGGGTCTGTTTTCTGAGCCTCTGGGCGAACGCGCCCTGTTCTGCGACAAGACCCCGAAGGGGACGCACTTTCCGTCTCAATGGACAGACTGTCTGCTGCCTCCACGGTCCCGGAGAAGTTTTTGTCTTCCTAGTCACGTGACACCCGTGTGGTTCAAACGCCCCCCAACCCCGACCGACGTCCCGGCCTCCAGATGCCAAGTGAAGGCGACATTGATGCAAACCCCTCCCACGGAGGTGGCCCGCTCCCCAAGTCTGTGCCCGGCAGCAGGCACTCAGGCGGGGCCACCATCCATCGAGGGTGGAGCTGGGCACCTGCTGGGGCCTGGGGCTCCCACACCCCCCTCGTTTGTACCACGAGGCTGCTGGCAGACGACACAGCCCCAACCCCTGCCCCCAACAATGGCCGTCTCCCTGGCCAGGTTATTATTATTTTTAATTTATTGATTGATAGAGAGAGAAAGGGAGGGAGGGACAGGAGCACCGACTTGTGGCCCCACTCACTCATGCATCATGGGTTGGTTCTTGGATGTGCCCCGACCAGAGACCGAACCCAAAACCTTGGCGTATCAGGATGGCGTATCCAGCCAACTGAACCACCCGGCCAGGGCTGCCAGCTTATTCTCATCCCAACCCGTGAGCTTCCTCTCAGTCACTCCCAGAATTCACAGCAGAAAGCGAATCCTTCCCATGACTCTCAGGAAGGGCCCATATCTCCCAGACTGACCCTGGTCCCCATAAACTGCAGCTGGTGCCGGGTCGGGGGGCCCTGAGCGCGAGGCAGGGAGTAGCTGTCCTCATCACCTCCAGCCACACCATCACAGGGAGCTCTTCCCTCCCCCTCCCCCGCACAGGCGTCTCTCACCCTAAATCTGTCACAGCAGGGACGACAGCGAATTACTTTGGAACCATCTCTGTTCTTGACGCTGAGACCTTCACTGAAAGCATCCAAATCAGCTTGTTGGAAAGTGGCAATTGGCGCTGAAGCGCCTCCACGTGGATGGGTGCGCCTGCCTCGGCGAAGGGGCCGGGGCCGCCAGACGGCGAGTTCGGCCACCACGGGCACAGGAGGTCCGCTTCGGAACACCGGCGCAGCTTCCCCTTTAAATGCTGTGTCTCTCACCCCCCAGTCGCTTTACTCGGGCCGTTTCTAGGCTGTGTTCTCAAAGGCTTTGGTTTGAGTCTGGTGTCCCACCAGCCCACTTGTGCTAAAATCCACAGCGATGCGTGGAGAGACACCAGAGGGACTGGAGAGGAGTGGCGGGTCCTGCAGACACTGTCCTTTCTAGAACCTGAAAAGGAGGGAGCCGCTCACGACTGGGTGGCACGTTCACACTGCTCCGGTGGCCTCCTGTCCCCTGCAGACCAGAGAGGACACGGCAGACTCCGGCCATGGCTGTGGGTGACACAGCAGCCGCCGTCTCTGTCCTACGGAGTTCTGGACATGGGTTCCCAGTTAGACGTGTGCCGACTGTGAGGACAAGTCCGCCCAGAGAAACGCAGCCTGTGATTGGAAGTTCGTTTTCAAGACTAAGTGCAAAGCAGCTCTGGCGCCCGGCTGTTTCCTGGCAGGATGGGGGGGCGGTGTGAGCGAGACCAGGTGCTTGAACTTCACTGGAGTCACTAGCAACCCACTGATGCTGTTTTTGCCGAGAAGCCCAGAAAGAAAAGACCGAATTGACCAGCAGGTGAGAGATTCATCTTCACACAAGGGAAAAAAATCCCTTCGCCGCATTTTGGTAATATCTTAAGGAAGTGTTTAAGATTTCCTAGGTGTGCAGACGAGAGAAAGGAGCAGCGCTCCGTTAACTAATTACCAAACCACGTGACGAGGCCTACCAGCAGCTCGGGGGCTCTAACCAGGGAGACTTCCCCTCAGGGCCCCGCGCTCCGTTTTTAATGAGACAGTGTTACGACTGAAAAGACCTGGAGTCTGCGGTGAGTTCACCGGCTTTCAGAACGCGGAGGGAAAAGGCTCGGTGCCACGTCTGCCTCCTCCCGATGTGACCAGACAGGACAGGAATGCAAGGCCCAGAGGGGCAGTGGGACAGCCCCAGGGGTCGAGTCGCCTGCTGAGCAGCTCTGGGGGGCCATGGCCTGAGGACAGCCCTGCCTGTCTGCCCGGCGCTGTCTCCAGACCCTGGGGATGGGCAACTCCCCGCAGGGACGCTGCGCTCCCGGCTGGGCACCGGCACCTCCCAGCATGTCCATCGTTTCTGTAACGGGCGGTGGTTCTCTTGAGAAGCCCTTTAAGCGAGCTGCAGGTACACCCGGTCACCGTGGGCGCTGAATGGAAAGGCGTCCCATTCCACAGCTACCCAACCTGAGGAAGTGTGATTCTGAGTCACGTACAAGACGCTGAGATGGGCCCGGAGCTCTGCGGCCGGCCCAGCGTCACTCACGGACCACCCAGGAGCAACCAGGTCTTGGTAATTGGCTCAGCAACCCCTCAGACTGCAGTTCGATACCCGTCGGTCCCTGTGCCCGCGGGCGGGTAAGCGGCTGTGCAAGGGCAGCTTTTTTCCGGAATTGAACAGCGGTCTCCCAGTGAGTCCCAGCATCTGCGACAGCTCGGCTGGCCTCGTCACTAGCAAACTCGGAAGAAACAGCTGGGCTTTGGGGCTCCCCTGACCTCAACTACCTTCTAAACAGAAGCGTCAAGCAACCCCACCTGAGTTTTGCGGCCTGTTTTGGGAACCGTGGGTGAATCTGCTTTCATTTCCGTTGCACTTACTTCTGAACAGGTGGAAAGGCCGAGCACCACAAAACAAAAGAGAACAGAGCGGAAGCGAGAGAACGCTCAGGCTCCGAGTCAAATGCAAATCTTTTTCTCATGGCTGACACACTTTCCCAAACCGGCCACACCATTCTAAGCATGTTTTTCCTCCTGTTCTGAGAAGGCTGGCAGGGCAGGCACCCGGTCGCAAGGCTGAACATGGGGACAAAAGCCCGTGCCCTCCGCAGCCGGTCGGGCCGCGTGGCCCTGAGCGCGAGCACACTGATGGGCACCCCGGGCTGTGGGCAAGAACCCGGGGCACCGGGGCAAGCCGGCAGACGCGCACACGGTGCCCAGTAAATGCTTGCTGAGGAGTCTACGCGGGCTGCGGCTGAGGACTGGCCCGCCACCGTTTCTTGCCAACGCTCACGGCGAAGCACCCGACGCCGTTTCTGGAGCGTGAAGCGTGTACGTGGGCCTGCGTTCTGCTCACATGGGGGCACCTGCTCTCGGTAACTGCACCACCGAGGGCTGGGCGGGAGAGAGAGAGCACAGAGCGCTGGAGGAGCAGGGCAGGTGTTGCAGAATTTCGGGAAAGAGCCTGTGTCAAGGTCGCGGGTGAGGGCAAGATGAAGACTAAATGTGGCCACAGAATCCAGGCGGGGTCCCTGGCGAGGCCGGAGTTGGGGTAAACAGTGCATGGGAAGCAGGAATTGGGGGGCCTCGTGACCACACAAGATGCGAACAACCGGAGTAGGGGCGAGATCGCTGAAACCACCAGCTGGCAGACCACCCCTCCCAGCCCTGACCCTGCTGGGCTCCAGCTGCTCCAGGCTGGGCCCCTCCTTGAGGAAGAAAACCGGAGCAGATCCCAGCTCTCCTCCCCACGGTCATCCAGGCCCCTGACCTGCTTTCTCTGTTCCCCCAGCCAGACTGGCCACATGCCCCTTACAAGCCTGAGGTCACCCTGACTGTGGCCTGTGGCGGGTCCAACGGCCTCCCAGGGGCACAGCTCCTTCTGGGCGTGCCCGTGAGCAGCAGGAATCTGAGCTCTGCCTCCCACATCTGCACCCCACATGCACTGTGGGGACCCGGTCTCTGCCCAGAGCCATCCGGCGTCACTGTGCCCCCTTCCACCTGCAGGAGCTTCCTGGGCCGGTCTCACAAGTTTCTGCAAATCCAGTGGCTTGAAGCATTGGAAATGTATTCTCACAGTTCTGGAGGCCACAAGTCCAAGGGCGGTATCACGGGGCTGACCTGGACGGGCTGGGGGGCTGTGCCCCGTCCAGAGGCTCCGGGGAAGGCCTGTGCCTTGCTCCACCCTGTGTCGGGGGACTGCGGTGTTTCTTGGCTGGCAGCTGCACCATCCCCATCTTCAGGGCTCTCTGTCCCCTGACACCGCCCTTCCCTCTGTGAGGTCAAATCTACAGCCCGCTCACCAGGACCCACGCGATGGCACTCACGCCTGCCCGAGGATCCTGAATTTAACCATGCTGCAAACACCTCCTCTCCCCATGTAAGGTGCTGCTCCCAGGTGTGGGGATTAGGACGTGCTGTCTCCGGAAGACCACCTTTCAGCGCCCCCTCGTGCAGGGCTGTGGCTCGGGTAGCTCTCAGCTTTGCAACCTGCCACTTTGAGGCTCATCCCCTCCCAAAGGCATTTTTCCTCACACCCACCAGCTTTTCCAAGTCGTCTGGACAAAATTCTGAAATGACTGTGTGTCTCAAGACCTGCCCTTTGATTTAAGCTTCCATTGAAGTCTTTCAGAAGAGTTTACATTTGGGTACGTCGAAACACGAAATGTGAGAATGAATCTTTATAAATCCAGCTCGGTCTGGTAATTTGCCAGCAAAGAGGGGCCCTGTCCGAAAGAGCCCGTTGGGCCCTTTGTAACAGCCAAAGCCCAGTTCTCGGGCAGTTCGGCCCTCCGCCAGGTCGTTCATGGGGAGAAAGTCTCGGCTCTCTGCCCAACGCCCCTTCCACGCTGATGCCCGTGTGTCAGTCACGTGCCTCTCAGCAGACAGGAGATCTGGTTTTCGAACAAGTCACTTCTTGAACGGTTTTCTGGGAGGAATGAAGCCCGAGAACCAAGGTCCCCAGTGTTTACTGGACGCATGCTTGATGACGCCAATTCCTTCATTTTCCGTGAGAGATCCACGCACCAAGGAGACAGACTCCATTCTGGCAAGGGACCACCCTTTCTGTGGCAAAGTCCACCAGGAAGCCAGTTATGGGCACAGTTCACTGGTGACCAGGGATGCAGGTAGGGAGGGAGGGGGGCCCGGCAGGCTGTGTCCCCAGGCACACACGCAGCGGGAGACGCGGCCACCCCACCCTGGAGCTCGTCACAGGCTGCCTCCTACCCTGGGCACTGGGTGTTCTGGGCAGGCCTGGGAAATTCAGAGCGGACCTTGCCCAACCAAGATGCGATCAGGAGATGCTGTGAGCAGCAGGTGAGCACACCTGTCCCCCGGCTGGCACACAGGAAACATGTACAGGATGAATCGAGCAAAGGTGAGTGAGCCTCACGGCCAACCTTGCGTGTCCAGGGTCGGCAGGCCCGCGTTGGCAGGTGTCGGCTTGGGAGACCGATGACAACACTTCTTTAGAGGGGATTAAGTGGCGGTCACTCTTCTCAGGTCTTTGAAAAGAGAGCCACTAAAACCAACACAGAATAAAGCCCCAGAGTTGCTTTAAAAAGCACTGAAAATGGACGAGAAGAGAACAAATACAGTGTTTACCGCCAGAAGGTGGAAAGAGGTGATTGTAATTGGCTTTGTTGGCGTTTCCTGTATTTTTACAAATGGGTTTAATTGTGATCAGATAAAAAGTTTAAATACATAAACAGATAATATGAAAAATACGTAAATGTGTACTTTAATAGAAACGGACGTGAACCCCAACTGTGGAAAGCAAAGCCTCGTGGAAAGGACGGGGTGGCACTTCAGTCGCCGAGGGTGCTGGCCCTGCTGCCTGGCAGGACCCCCTCCAGGGCGAACTTGTGGCTGCTGCGCCCACGCCCACCTGTTATCCAAGCCCCAGAACAAAAGCACTGGAACTGGGCCCCCCCGCATCCACCTGCCCAGGCACATGGTGCACACGGGGCCGTCCTTCAGCTGCTTCCCAGGCTCTGCTTGGCGCTTTCGCCTTGCCTCGCTGTAGCCGTCACCTCACAGCAATCACGTCAACGACGCGTCGTGTGGGAAGAGCTTCATGTACGTGGCATGTCTGCAAGGGCTTCCCAACTTCTCTCTCATCACACAGCAGCGTGAACTGGGGCAGCGAACGGTTTGTGTTTCTCTAACCACCGCGAGGGGGCGGAGCCTGACACAGGGAGAGGGTGGAAGACAAAGGTGGGGTGGCCTCTTGCAGTCACCCTTGCTCAGCCTACTGCTCGGTGGGAACCCCGAGGGATGCGTGCACAGAGCCCAGGGCGTGACCTCCCCAGGAGAGCCAAATATCCAGGAGAAGGTCCGATGGTAAGAGTTTCCAATCCAGATTTGTAGGAATTCTCGCTCCTGTGTATTCTGAATTACTCAATTCGTCAGGACATTCACCGAGGTCAGTGATCAGGGGTCACAGGTACGAGATCACGTTTTTCAAACTATTTCAGCAGCAGGCTGTTTTCTTTCCTAAGAAATTCATCGTGAAGCCCCGATAAATAAGGACCTCCCCTCCCCCGCAGCCGTTCCCCAGCCTCACTCTGAGCCGGGCCCACTCTCTGTGGGCGCTGCAGACCCCCCTCAGAGCCCATAAGTGGCTTCATTCGAGGAAGTGTTTACTGAGCTCAAGGGCAACACCTGGAACCTGGGCCACTGCTCTACCTCCACGGCTGGCTCCCTGAGTTCTGGTTCTCAGGGGCTGAGTGAGGACACCTCCTCGATGCGGCAGCCGCCCTCACATGTGGGCGGGACCCTCGTCCTGATGAAACTGTCCCACTGACACCTAACCTTCTGGCTCCCAGGATTCTGCCACATTCCCGCATCCTGAGGCCCGAACACTGCACAACTCCGCAAACTACATTTGCTTCCTTATAAACCCTCAACACTCAATTTGTAAGTGATCTGATAAAAGAAACTTAATTTGTATAGACTGGCCAGTGACTTGGTGTTTCTCCTTTGAGGTATGAACGTGTAATTAGTCCCCCTTTTCTAAATAAAGAGACTGAATTTTTTCTGATCTGAGAACAATTTCTAAGGGAAATTAGATAATGCAAGAAAGTAAAGGGCAAAAGCCAGAAATAAGTAACGGAACAGCAAGGAGAAGCCTGTCGTCACCTAAGAGCGCCAAGAGCTAGTGATGGACGGGATCTGCCCTGGCCGACCAGCTCAGTTGTTTGGAGCATCATTGTAGCGCGCCAAGGATGCAGGTTTGATTGGAGCATCATTGTAGCGCGCCAAGGATGCAGGTTTGATTGGAGCATCATTGTCGCGTGCCAAGGATGCAGGTTTGATTGGAGCATCATTGTAGCACGCCAAGGATGCAGGTTTGATTGGAGCATCATTGTAGCGCGCCAAGGATGCAGGTTTGATTGGAGCATCATTGTAGCCTGCCAAGGATGCAGGTTTGATTGGAGCATCATTGTAGCGCGCCAAGGATGCAGGTTTGATTGGAGCATCATTGTAGCGCGCCAAGGATGCAGGTTTGATGTCCCGTCAGGGCACATGCAAGAATCAACCAATGAGTGCATAAACAAACTGATGTTTAAAAAAAGAAGGAACCCCCTCCCGACACCAGGACAGTGGACCAGGGATGCAGACGACAGGCTCCTCCCTACACGTGTGAACCAGCCCTGAGGTCACGGAGAAGACAACTGCGGAATGTCCAGAGGGTCCTGGGCGCCTCCCGGCAATCACAGACCATGAGCCCCTCCGCAAACGGAACGCCTCCTTTCCCAACAGCGACAGCTCCGGCCCCTCTGCCCAGGCACCAGCCTGGTCTCCAGGCCTCCAGCTCCCAGACAGCACAGAGAAGAGCCCCGCAGCCATCGGAGCGAGGGTGCAGGCCCCAGCGTGAGAGGCTGGCTTGGCCCCGGCCAGCGGGGCTCTGGCAGGCTGCCTTAAAACAGGACGACCGGCTCCACAATAAGTCTCGCCATGCTGTTCCATTTTTAAACAGCGGGTCTTCTGCCAAATTCTCCGTGGCTCTTCTCTGAAGTCGCGTGCAAAGCAGAGGGGAGTAGTTAGACAGAGGAATACATCACTCCACCCTTGTGATTTTACCCTCCCCGTTCCAGTGAATGGGCCTATTTACTTCTGTAGCCGTGCGCTGCTGATCCAGGAACTTCACACGCTTTATGAGGTGCATCTTATTGCAGGTCTAAACGATCTCTTAAACCAGTGAGTTTTATTAAGCATTCCCCACAGTGCGGGCGAAGGGGAAAAAAAATGCCAGCGGGACTGATTCTTCCGAGCGTCTCCACTGCCCCCTGGTAGCAGCCGCCTAAACAACAACACCGAGAGCGGGACTGATTCTTCCGAGCGTCTCCACTGCCCCCTGGTGGCAGCCGCCTAAACAACAACGCCGAGAGCGGGACTGATTCTTCCGAGCGTCTCCACTGCCCCCTGGTGGCAGCCGCCTAAACGACAACGCCGAGAGCTGGAGCGCAAACCCTGAGTCTCAGGCGCCGGGAGCCGCAGACTTTCACCGTTGGGCGACGAGTTTCCCCCCAACGGCTTCTTGGAAAAAATCTGCATGTTGATGATAGGACTGCGCTGCACCCCCAAACCCTGAGTGAGAGAACGATGACTTACAGGAGCATTTCGTTCACGACCCAGTGTCCCAATGCCATCAGTGGCTCCAGAGGACAGGACAAAGGTAAACCTGCCCTGGGAGACGCAGACCTCAGGTCTAGCTGCCCCTTCACGACCGACCACGCTCCCCGGGGACAGCCTCGTGTAGGGGGGGGGCGGGGGGCTGCCGCTGGCTGCACAGCACAGGGTTGGGCTGGCCAGGGTCCTCAGTCCTCCGGGTCTGCAACTCTCTCTGTCGGTGCATCAGGCAAGAGATGAGTTCAAGTGTAGGAGACACCTCGGTGCTTCATTTAATCACAAAATCTTGTAGAGGAGGGAGTGTTTCCCAGTATCCAGATGACTGTACTGGTGTTCAGCATTTCTATTTTCTTAGTTTATAACAGCATTCAATGGGAAAGAGGGTTCCAAAGTTTCAAAAGTTTAAACAAAAAAATTCTCCTTGACCTGTGTATGGCTGCCCTTGGAGTCCAGTGGGCAGCAGAGGGATCACAACGCCCCCTGCAGGCAAGCACAGGCACAGAAGTGAGAGTACCCACCCACCTGGAAGGGGAGGCAGCCTGGGGTCTGGGCTTGGCTTTGCTGATGGCCGGGCCAGACAAGGCAACAATCACCCAGACATGCGCCACACGAACGTGCTTCATGTTCCCAGAGGCTTGACTGCGGTTTGGGAACTGCGTGTGTAAATACAAGCTCGCAGGCCCGCACCCCGCATGCCCAGCGGAGGGGCCAACTCCCTGGGGACAGTGTGTGTGTGACGGAATGCAGGTAGCACCAGGGCATGCCGCCACCTGTGCTCGGGTTACTGACAGGGATGCTCCACCTGCCGCACCTGCCTACGCAGCAATCTCAGCACGTGCTGGAAAAAAGCTCGAATGCTCACGTAGTCTTTCGTTTTCGTGGTGACTTGTGTGGGCTTCCCGAATTTTGACATCCCAAACATTAAATAATGAATTAAGATTTTTATGTCCCTTCAAGGGGGAAGCGCTTTGAGCACAGTGGCCCCGATGCTGGCACAGGACACCACTCCGGAAGACGACACGGGCAGAGAAAGGCTGTGTGTGAGCTGGGCCGCCACACTTGACCAGCAGGCACGGCCAGCTCTAGAGCTCCCTGTGAGTGGAAAGCAGGGTGGGCTCAGCCGGCTCTTCGAGCCCCTC
This sequence comes from Macrotus californicus, assembly GCA_007922815.1. NCBI lineage: Eukaryota > Metazoa > Chordata > Mammalia > Chiroptera > Phyllostomidae > Macrotus > Macrotus californicus. The sequence continues at coordinate 617,042 of VMDR010000026.1, forward strand.
TGAGCACCTTGCCAGACACAGAGCCAAGGGGAGCGCCAAACTCAAGGAACGGGGAGGGTGGCTTTCTCTCTGCTCCCTTCAGGCGCCTGGCCCTAAGAGGACACAAGGAAAGGCGCTGGTGACACTGCCGGGTGGAAGGGACGAAGCTAGAGGAATGTGCCGTCTGGATTCCTAGCTCACGGCCAAAGGTGGCGGCTATACATGGAGCTGGGGACCAGCCCCTGGGCCGCCTGTTCCCCAGGGCACCAAGTGTCCCCGCTGCAGAGGACCCGCCTGATATGACTGAAGGCGCAACCTGCTCCCACGTCACTCCCTTACGCCAGGCTGTTCCTGCCCAAGAGCCTGCCTGGTTTCTCTCCCCAAAATAACTGTTCTGGGGAGGCGGGCTTATTTTCATAGTAAGGGACAGACCTACTGAAAATATTTGAAACACTGGAAGCTATAATTATTTTCTGTTGACAAATTTAAAGTTGTTTTTTTTTTTTGTTAAATGAAATCATCCAGGGTGACCAGGGTGTTGAAAGGGACACCTGTGGAGGACACCAGACCCCATGGACAAGGACCAAGCTTGGAGGGCTGAGCTGTCACCGGGCTAGCGGTCTCAGTCCAGGGGGTGCCCTCCGGAAACCATGACGGGCACAGACCAGCCCGAGGTGCAGAGCCGCCCGCTGAAGCACCGATCCTGGAGCAGGTGGATAAATGGGGGCGAAGGGCATTGCGTTAACATCTAATCGGAGACCGGGCCAAGGGTGGTTGTATTTACTCAATGGAATGGGATTCGAAACTTCGCGATTATATTGCAGAAGTATCCAGAAAACAGGACGTGAACTGGGCCCAGTGAAACCCCTCTGTTCAAACTGGGTGCACCACACGGGCACGCCCAGGCTTGGCAATGGCAGCCCCCAGGGGCAGGTGCTACGGGTGGCGTTTATTCCCACATCCCCCATCCTTCAAAACACCCTCCCTGCCTCTTCTTTGGCAGACTCACGAGATCCACCTTACCCATCGGAGTTTTTACAGTCTGTTTTTCTCTTACACCAACAAGTGTGCAAACCCCTCTTCCCAGTCTAGTTTTCCCCAAGTCCGGGCTGAGAGATAAGGTGGTGTGTGCATCACTCTCCACGAGACTTCCAACAGCCCCGTGCTCAGGACACAGACCAACCCCCGATTCGAGAGCCTGGCCCGTGGGGATGCCTGCCACCTGGTCTGGGCCTAACCCCCTCCCCGCCCCCCATCCCACACGCTCCAGGCTCAGCGTCCACGTCCCTCCGGCAAAGCGACCCTGCTCACGGCGAAGGCTTTCACAACTACAGAGCCAGCCTCCTTGAGGACTGCTCTTCTTATCTGCCGTGGATGACCGTCTGGGGCGAGCCGCGGTTAGGGAATACGCCCTCGGCGAGTGAGGCCGACAGCTGGCCACGTCCACATTCCATCAGGGGAAAAACGTTACAAAGACTTCAGTCTCGCTGTCCCGGTGAAGGCCTGTTTCCAACTTGTTTTGACCAAAAACTCTGGGAAGGGTTAAATAGGTCAGAAAGTACATGGTCGTTTAATCATTTTAAAAACATTAGCAAGTGCAGAATGCCGTGGCGTTATGAACAGATTATGAACAAGACAAAAGCCATCTGCATGCATTAATGACGCACACAACTAATTCAAGCTGGCTCACGTCGTTAGGAGGAGCCCTGGGGCAAAACACAGCTCCGGAGCTGCCACCGCTCTGCGAAGACACCCACGCTCTACGTCCTCAGTAAAATTAACTCTGGGCGCAAGCCGGGCATCTTCATGGGAAGATCAACACTTCCAGGGAGGGCATTAGCAACAGTGTGCCCATGGCCTCGCGGCAGCAGCGAGGAAGCTAAGCGGGCGTTTCTGTGCGCGCCCTCCAGCGCCGGACGCTTCAAGGATCCTGTGGGAGCAGCATGGCGGGGAAACGCCCAGCTCCGGTGAGACCCAAGCCTCTATCGACACAACGTTCCGGATCAAAAGGCCTTTCCTTGTGATGGTTCCTTCTCCCAGGATCGTAAATGAGTTGGGACTGATCAGCTTTCACCCGACTCCATGCTGCGCGGGCCTGCCACGGCCGGCTGCGGAGAGTGGGCCCCACTGACAATTTAGATAAACCAGAACAGGCTCACTACGGATAGGTGACTTTAAGCAAATCAACCGATACTCTAAGGAGACAGTTCCCCTTTAGAAGTTCAGCCCTTGGGTCCACTGGACAGGTCAAAAGACTAGAAATGAACCAGTCCCTCTCTCACTTGTGACAAACTGATGCCCTCGAAAATCACTTGGACTGCCCCAGGGTCGTCACCGGAACCAAGCCCCGAGATCGGTCCTGAAACGTTTGCTGTGGCCATCACCTGTCCCACCGACCTCACCAAACACGCTCCCGAGGTGCCGAGTGGGTGTGCAAAGTCTGGGCGCACACGGGTGTGCTGGGTGTTTGCAGCCTCCTGACAGTGCGGATTCTTGCACTCAAACTAATTCTGTTTCCTAAAAATATGAACTCAGTAGTTCTGTGTTTTTCTCTCCTTTTTGTTCTCCTTTTTTTTAAACCTCTGAAAATAGGGTTCACCACAGCAAAAACGTGGATTTTAGTTCTGGCAGTAAATCGGTGTTTCAGGCTGTGCCGTGACCGTTTCTTGTACAGCTCTCTGGTCGAGAATGAGCGTGAATTTGCGAGTGTGCTGACAGGGGCCCTGAGGGTGTCGTGCTTTACAAAAACAGCCGCCAGAAGCCAGTTATACCAGTTCCTACCCAGATGGGCTGCCCTGCCCTGCCCCCCACACCTTCCTCACAAACACATCCTCCAGCCCCGGCGTGAACGTCGTTTTCAGCGGAGCGACACCGTGGGCCACAGACCAGAGGTGGCTCTTTGGAGGCGACCTGCAGATTCTCATTCCATTGGGGTCAGACAGTGTTAGTGGCCACCAGGCGGCAACACCAACAGCGCCGTGGCCCCTGCAGACAGCAGGGCAGCCGCCGAGCCAGGGCCCCGAGTGCTGCACAGGACACCCCCAGCGAACCGCAGTGGACGCCGATGGTGGTGCCGTCCTTTCCCCACCTGCGCAGCTCCACGGCCGCATCGCCCACGCCTGTGTGGGCATCGTGCTTAGGAGGCCTAAACTAGCACACCCCTAATGAAGTGTCCTTCAAGCAGCTGACCCTTTCGCTGCCCGCCTGTCCCAGGAAGACTTGCGTGCTGGGCTTTTCGGTGCAGAGAGGGCGGAGGTGGTGGGCGTGGGGTGGCAGTGGGCACAGAGAGCGGAAAAGGAAGTGTTGGTTGGACACGGTGGCGATGAGGCTGTCGGACGCACACGCCTGCGGGCAGGCGGCCCCAGCTGGGCGCCGGGCCTAACGGAGGCGCTGTCTCCCATCATCAGCCCTCGGGCTGCACGTGGGAGTCAGTCACTATCACGCCAGACTCGGTGGCCCACCTTCTCGACAAATAAATGCCGAATGTACACGTGTACATGGTTTGCTTTTAAATGTGTAAAACCTTGTTTTTGGAAGCACTCTTAGGGGAAAACTATATGCACCTATAAAATATAAAAATAAACTGGCTCCAATCTAACCTCTAACACAGGAAAGAAAGAAAGGAAAGAAAAAAAGACAGGCCGAGACCACAAAATCACGCAACGAAACAGGCAGCCCCGACCTCGAAAGTGAAGCTGAGCCCTGGAGAGAACAGTCCGGGCCCGATGACAGGCCCTGACAGGTGCAGACAAAGACGGGGTGTCAGCAAGGGCACAGAGGCGGCAGCACTGGGGGGACGGGGGGCTCCCCCAGTGGACCGCAGCTTCTACCCAATGACACGCTAACTCACGAATCAGCCCGCACAAACTGGGCTCATCGGCACAGCCAGCCGTGCCCTGGGCACTCCTGAGATTAGGACTCAGAGCTACCGCCATCGCTTTAGGGGACATGGGACTCTGTGTGTGTCAGGATTTGTCTGTGGAAGCAGATGATGGACAGCAAACTGAGGCTCCCAACGTACCGCGTGACCTGGGGTAAGCCACACGCCCTCTCCCGGCTTGGCTCCTGGCACAGGTTGTTGGGGCCCAAGTGTGCTGTCCCCGGGTATGGGGGGTGGGGGGGCAGTGGCTTCCACAGGAGTGCTCTCCAGGATGTTAACTGTCTCACAGCACGAAGGGCTGGGCGAAGGTGCTGGAAAGCTGACATGAACTGTCCTAGGGTGGGGGGCTCCGTCTAAGAGACACCCACCCCCAGGACAACACACACAGCATTAGCGACGGTCAGACCCTCAGGCGCTGCCGCCCAGCTTGCCCACCCGGTGGGCCCGAACCCCATGGGCCTCCCACGTGAGACCGCTGAGCATCCAGTTACCCCTGACAAACCCATGACAAACACCAACAGTCTTGGGGAGAGGGAAGGGAACTTGCAGTCGTTTGTGATCTCTTTAGACGCTGGCGCACACGCACCTTGGCCTGTTCCACAATCACTGTCAGAACCAAATCCTGCAGGCAGGTTTTCCTGCCGTCCTGGGAATACAAGCTCAAGGGGGTCACAGGCCAGGGCTGCCGTGGGCAGTGCCTGGAGTCCGTGTGTCAGGGTGCTTTGACTTGGGGTTTAACAAGTGATTGCAGGGTTAGCGTATGCACACAAGAGTGTCAGTTCTGCACACAACGCAGCTTGCACTGGGGCCACAACAGAACAGCCGCTGTATAAAACGAAACTGTTTACCATTCAGATACATCCCTATCAGCTCCTTCCGGGAGAGAGACAGAGGGGGCAGGAAGCATCGTCCCTCGGGAAATTTAAAACGACTGCAGCGCCCCCTGGCGGTACGCACTTGGTATAAAGGGAACACCCTTCCTTATCCAGGACTTGTAAAACGCCACATAGCAGTCAGATGCCCTAGCTAAAAAATTACAAAATGCACCCCCCAAAACATAGAGCATCCACTGGATCGATTCAAGAAAATGTCAACACAAACAGAAAGCTGACCCCCTCCAGAGAGGCACTGTGCCCTCCAACCACAGCAGGACGGGCTACGCAGGCAGGCTCTGTGAAGGAGCGAGGGACAAACGCTCTCAGAGACGCAAATTCAGTGTCCAAGCTCTAACTGCAGGGAGCCAAAATCCCGAGCGCCTGCTCATGGACTAGGGGCCGCGTCCACTGTCCTCTCCCCCAGGCAGGACACTGCCTGCCATTCTGGGTGACTGCCCCACGTCAGCCTCCCTCCTGGGCTTTCAGGTCACCGAGGCAGGGAACCCACTGCGTTTCCCCTGGTGTCCCCACCCTTAACCAGAGGGACTGCGGCCGGAAGGCTGGTGCTCAAACTGGGAATGAATGAATGAATGAATGAATGAACTAACAAACCAACCCACCCCCCCCACCCCCGCAGCCTCCCGACATTGCTGCTGCTACCAAAGACCCTCCCTCCCAAATGACCTCCAGCAGCCACACGCAGGAAACGAGGGGACTGATGTCCTGTTTCCTTATTAACTGCACAACTTACTTTCTGTTCTAGGGCACTGCAAAGCCAAAGTTAAAGCAGCCAAGAATCAAGCCCCTGGTCTCAGGACATTAGCCTGGGTGGCCCACGGACTGGGCCCTCAGCCTGGGGGCGGCCGGGGTTGACCTGTATGTAACCCACAGGCCTGTTTGCCTCCCCTCCTGAGAAGCTAAACGTCCCTCTTCCTGCACTTTCTCTTTCTGGAAGGCAGAGGCATAAAAAGAGAACAAAGGAAAGCAAGTGCCAGGCATGAAGAGAAGCCAGAAAGCCCCTCCCACATGGAACCCATGAGTGGCGGGGAGCTAGGCTGCCCAGGGAGCCTGGGGGCTACCGCTCAGGAGTGTCCGGTACAGGCTCCAGGTCCCAAGACGGGAGTCCAGTCCAGGCGGAGCTCCTCTGGTCAAGCGACACCACTGTTCTGAGCCTGGATGTCGAGCTCTAAACGTACAAGTGTTTTTTCTTCCTCAAGGATGGGAATGGCCCTTCCTGCTCATGGTTCCAAGCCCCAAGTCTGGTCCCCAACCCGTGACCAACTGCTCTGACCACTAACAACACTTCGCAGGAACGGCTCTTTCTGACCTCGGAGGCGAAATGCGCACAAACCCTGCTAAGCTCGTGAGGACCGCACGAGTTCTGGAACGGGCTGTGACCAGCGAACCGCTGCCTTAGGAGGCGCCAGGAGACACAGGCCCTTTGGTGTTGGGAACAGCGGCATCTAGAAAGTGCCCCCTCACTGACTCCCCTGGCCGGACTGCACCCTGCCCACAGCAGGGAGTGCTCCACACCCAGGCCCCTGCCCGCCCACCCTGTCACCCGCTCTGTCTGGGTGGGGGGCTCCCTGACCTTGCTCCCCCAGGACAGATTCACTCGGTAAGACCCGTCCACGCATTCGCGGAAGCTGCACGCTCGACGTAAATGCACCAGCAAAGTGATCGCTGAGCAGCATAAGCTCATCCTGCAGCTGAACTCCGTCCCTCCTGCACTGGGGATGAGCGAACTTTCTGTGAAGGCCAGAGAGTGACCATCCCAGGCTTCGGGGGTCCCGGGGTCTCTGGGCCACAGCTCAGCTCCGTGGGGAAAAGCTGAGCGGCCCAGCCCGCATGTCCCCAGCCTGCAAGTGCCAGGGCGAGCGCCGGAGTCTGTTCGCAGAAACAGGCTGCTGGCTGGACGTGGCCCTTCACCAAACTGGCCCAGGGGATGGGGCTCTTGGCCGGCAAACAGTGACCTGCCAGCACCCTGGAGAAGCCCACGTGCCTCCCTGTCCCGTGCCCTTGGTGACATTTGCGGAGCCACCAGTGCTAACCCCAGAGGTGCGGCCACCCAGTGGTCCCTGGACATGGCCCAAAGAGGCCCCTTAAATGTGAGGGGCACAATCTTTAAAACGTAATAAAGGGCCGCACCAAGCATGGCACCCCTGCAGTCCCACCTGAAAGCCACAATGCGGGCAGTGAAAAGAGCTGCAGGCACATGTCCCTGTTTAAGGGGAGTCACCACTCTTACCAACACCGGCAACTGTTCACCAGGGCCGGTGCAGGGCACAACACGACACCTGTGGCCCCTGGGCAGCCCCTGAAGGACGGCCCAGGCTGGCTGTCTGTTCTGCCCCCAATGCTTGTGGCACCAGAGCTGGGGAGGCGGGGGTGGGGGCAGGGAGGTGGGGCTGCCAGCAAAAGGGGAGAGGACTTAGCATTTATTTCCCAAGAGTCCCATCAGAGACGGGACGGAACACGTCCCTCCTAGGTCTTCAACCACAAAAGAGTCACTTTGCACCAGACCTTCCAGATGCCCCCAGGCTGGCGACCTCCTTCCGCCCCACCGCCTCTCACTCCCATCATCTGACCCCTCCTCCCACCTGGCTTCTGGCTCAGGGATTATCGGCCACCCTGCACGGGAAACCCCACCCCTGAGAGTGTCCTCTTGGACACGGGGCTGTGCCGAGGGCAGAAGCTACCATCCCTGCAGGCCACGCTGGCTCCCGGCCCCGAGTCCGAGGGTGTGGTTTTTTTGGCCCCAACTCGAATGAGGAACGACCATGCAGAAGAAATGGCGCCGTGTGCACAGGTGACCAACATGCGCACAAAGAACAGTCTGAGAAAAGGAACACAAAATGGCCCCAGGATGCGACACACAGAATTCTCTGTGGGACCGTTTGGAGCGGGGTTCGGCTGCATCTCCCGGATGCTCCACTTTCGGGGGCACAGAACTGAGAGCCCCCTGGGATGCAGCGTGTGGATCTGACACCAAGGCCCCCGCAGCAGCGGGTGCAGCAGGGGACGACTCGGTCACCGCGTGGATGAGGCGCCTGCTGCAGTCGCAGCGGAGCACTTACCGTCCTGGAAGACCCGCTCCACGTTCAGGCCATACGTGGCGCAGGTCTCGTAGTAGGTGCAGCGCTTCAGGTCGCTGGAGAGCTTCCGTGCCCGGGCGTCGTCGATGACCCGCGGGTTAGTGGAGCTGATGGCGTCTGGAACAGACAAGCGCGGAGTGGCAAGGCGGTGAGCGTGGGCAGCTCTCGGTCCTCCCCCAGCTGCAGGTCACTGAGGAGCTCGAAGCCTGCAGCCTATCTGCACCGAGCCCGGACTTTTAAAACACAGCCTGCCCCCGGAAACAACCCCCTCACGCACTGGGCGAGGCACCGTTACTAGAAATCTGTGTCAGGATCCTGCTTCTGAAACAGAAGTAAAAGACCACCCAGAGCACCGGAAGGAAGGAGAGAGTAAAATGTGGCCCCACAAGAAAGGATTTTAAAGAGGGGAAATCCCCAGGGTCACCACCTGTAGCTGCCCTTCCATGCACAAGCACCCTGCTGAACTCGGCACGGGCTCAGGGAGCCCCCACAGGGGTCTGGTCCCAGGCATGGGGACCTCAGTGAACATAGCACACAAAAATCTGTGCTCTCGTGGGGTGTGGGGGCCCAAGTCACACAGGGAGGGAGGCAGGAAATAATGAGGCAATGGGGACGAAGGCAGGACACTGCTGACAGCTGACCCGGGCAGGGGTGAGTACGGAGGTCAGGGAGTCCCACCTGCAGGAGGGAGGTCACCGGCTACCATCCTGGCACCCCAGCAAGCCTGAGGACAAAACCATGACAGACACGCAGGCTTGCGGGAAGCCAGTTTGCAAGCCACTAAGGAGCAGCCAAGGTGGAACTCTCCAGAAGCCCACACTCAGTCCACCGTCGTGCGGTCAGAGCTTCCAGGGCGCTCCGGGAATCAGAGCTCTGGTGAGGGACAGAGAGTGCCCCGATGAGGGTGCCCCTCACTGGTAACATCCTGCACGGAGGGTGGCTCTGCCCCACATGAACAAAGCCTCAGGAATGTGAGGGGACAGCGGAAAGACCTCCTCTGCCTGTGCTCCCCATAGACACTAGTCAAGTGACAGGGACCGAGAGGACCAGTTGTCCCACTCAGCACCCACCGCGGGGTGTCCCCAGGGCCTCTGTGGGGCCATTCAAGGCCCCCTAGCAGACACACGGACCATCAGGCGGGAGGCGTGGCCACGCCCTCCTTCGGCTGGGACACAGAAGGTCGGGCAGGGCAGGAGTGGGAGACAGGCGCTCCTGCACCCAAGCAGGACTTCAGTGAAGCTGCCCCCGTGGGGAGTAGAAGGGGCAAGAACAGCGGCTTCATTGATGCCTCCGTGCCATGGGTGCTGTGGGGCCTCACGCAGATTCCTCCATGTGACCCCTGCCAGAACCCCAGGGGACACGGCCAGGAGGCAGGAGCTGGCCCAGTCTGTGTGGGCCCCACGCTGGGGCCTGCGACCTGCCCTCCACTCCTGGCCACCCCCAACACTGCCGTGTCAGATAACGCACCCCTCAGATAGAACCTTGGCCTCGCTGGAGACTGACCCACTTTGTCCCCGTGAGGCCACAGCAAAAGGCACAGTGAGTCCCCCACACAACCCCCTGGGTGCCGGCAGCTGGCCAGGAGACGCCCCTACACTGTCTGACCTCGCTCAGAAATGCCCTGGGCAGGACTCGCTCCATCTTTTGGAAGGTTTAAGCAGGACCTGCTGTACATGAGCACCCCCCACTGTAAAATGTGAGTAAGAATTTCCAAGTCACCAACTCAAACGAGCCAATTCTGTGTTAGAACAGGGACTTTCTACAGGCGTGCCGTTTCCTCTTGGCCACTAGAGGGCGCTCCAGGCACACACAAAAAACCCACTTTTCTATTTGGTTTTAGGTTAAATCTCCTGAGGGTTTTAGTTATCGGACCACCGGCCATTTAAAAATATGCTACCAAAAAAAAAAAAAAAAAAAAAAAGGCTGTGGGGGGTGGGCAGGAGTTCTCTTCCTGACACCGCAGTTCAAGCCCTTCACATCCAGCGCACTGAGAAAGTGCTCGCCGCCCCTGCGGCTGACTCTACTCCCAACAGGCACACCCGCTCGGTGACAGGGACTGGGTCCGTCCTTCCGCTGGGTCCTGCCACCACAGCGGCCAGACGCCCTGTGAGCTCCACGCCATCGCCAGACTGAGCGCAGAGGGCACCCGCCGCTCCTGCCTGTCCAGACAGCTAGTTCGTCAGGCATGGAAGGGCCTACGCGCACTCTAACTGTTTTTATTTGTATGTTCTGTTTTCGTTTTCTTTCTTTTTCACATGCCAATTCAAAAGGAATGAACAAAACAGGTTACGAACCAAAAAATGAGGAAAGAATCCAATTTTCCTCGATGTGACTACTTTTTAACTAACCTGTATTTCTCACAATGCAGTTTTAACCCTCTCGGTATGAGCGCTCTTTCCGCCGCGACACTCCCGCTGTACGAGGTGCCGCGCTGAAAACGCGCACATGGCACATGGTCAGTCCTCCTTTGTGTGAAGACTTTCCTAACCTTATATAAGATCTATGCTTAATAAAACAATGCTTTTTTCCAAGTGTTGTTTGTAACTTTAAGAGATAGTTATATAAAATTCTATCAATTATATAAGTAAAATTTATAAAAATTATATACAGATGGGCATCGGATATATCTGGCACCCGTAGCGAAAGGGTTAAAGGTGACCTTCCTCTGATTTTTACAAAAGTTTTGTGGGGTGGGTGCCAGGGCACCAGTGAGGCTGTGACTGAGGCCGGGCCCTTCACCTGGTGTCACTTTGGTGGGAGAAGTTTTCAGTGACCAGGAGGAACACAAGGAGCATGCATGCTCGTGCAACAAGACTGTCCGCTGTCTGAGGGGCTGCTCAGGTTTAAAATAAAATGCAGGTGATGAGACATTGGCACACAGAGCAGAATAGGGCACAGAGGTCAGCATTATTTTAAAGGGGTCCCAAAGGGAGGTAAACGTACGCTTTTAGATTGCATTTTTACGTAACAGAATTAAGATAACCTAACACAGAAAAGAGTAGACAATAGGTTTCATTTATTCTGAAGCACCCCAGGGGGCTGTGTATGCAGCTAAGTTTCTCCACCAAAGCAACTCAGGAAATGGGGCAATTTCATGTCCACTGGAAACGTGGGCCTCTGGTAGGAAATCAGGTCTTTTCAAACCGCTTTCCAATCCCTCCACACCGACCAGAGACACACGTCCACGACACGCGTCCACTCAGGCGCGGCCCCACTGCCGGGACCCTGCGCACACACGGCCTGCGCGCGGGCGCCACTCACCCTGGGTGCCCACCAGCACCAGCGGGATGTCGCTCGCACTGCGGTAGTTGGCCATCCGGCTGTAGTAATGATACACCGTCTGGAAACTGATCTCGTCTTCCAGGCTGAAGACAAATATAACGGCGTCGACCCACATGGCAAACTAAGGAGAGAAGAGGGGCAGGGAGCTCAGGAATGGAGTGAGGGGCCTCGCATCGCCCTTGGGAGCACACACGTGGTCGACAGATGTCCCCTCCTCCCTCGGCCCCCCGCCAGTCCGGCAAAGTCCGACACCCAACTTCACTGCGGCTGGGGCCGTGGCTTGGCCAGCACCCTCCTGTCCTGAGCACGACACGCCTAGAACGGGACCCTCATCCCCTTCACACTCAGGGCATCCATCTCCAGGGAACGCCAAGGAGACATTCTGACCCGTGGGGACAGCCACCATCTGTCCCAATTGCAGTCCTGCAGACGGAGGGCACCAGAGCCAATCTGGGGATGCACTTTCGGTTTCACACTAAACTCCCCTCCGAGCCCCCAGGGAGCCTTGCTGGACCCTCTGAGATGGGCCGTCCTCCCCTGGGCTCCCACAGGCTCCTCAGAAACCCTCTGCACCCCCACCCACTGGGGACCTACTCCCCCGTCCAAGAAGGTCTGTCCTTGTAAAGCTCGGCCGCCATGAATTCTTACAGCACCCCACGAGGACATCATCCTGAATCGTTACAGAGATTAACGGACTTAACGAAACTCAGGGAGAAAAATGGAAAACCAACAACGGCCTGACCCTTGCCACTTCATTCTTGTTTTACCTGCATCCAGGTGAACCTACGCCAAACCCGCTTTCCCGTAAACAACCGCACTGCTGGGCACGCGCCGTCCCCTGGATGCTCGCAGCCAGCACGCAAAGGTGGAGCCTAGGGAACGGGGGTCCTCCCCTCGGCAGCTTCCCGTGTCACCGAGATGGGGCCAGGGTGGCACCAAATACCCTGCCCCTCCCCAGTGAAAAGGAATTTAAAAAACCCGTTTGCTTTCTCTAGAAAAGCCTGCAGCTCCCACCTCAGTTTTGGCGGCCATGGGACAGGCTCTCGGATATTTGGGGAAGTTTTTGGTGGGTTAAGTAAGCTCTGACTTCCACATGTAAATGAAAAACGTACTCATTTATAATAGAGCATCTGACATGATAAAACTTCAATAAACCTTAAGTTCAAATGATAAACACAAAATTAAATGAGAATAAGAACTCAGGAGTGGAGAATCCTGACAGGCCTGAGCCAACCTGATGGAACCCAAAGCCCATTCAGAGGCACCGAGGACCAGGGACAGGGGCTCTCCCTTTCCCCACCCTTTCTCCTTGTCGAGGGGGGAGTGCACCTTCAGAATGTGCGGGGGGAAGCAGAGTTCTGGGAATGGCCCTCATCTCCCAAGACCGAAGCTGCCACAGTCTGATCCATGCACAGGACACACACCTGGGCTGTAACCTCTCGAGGTGTGCCTGAGTGCCCGGCACCAGCGGGTGGTGGGCTCCACAGACACTCGCCCACCCCCCAGCTTCCCGAGCAACCGCCAAAAACCACAGAGCGAGTTAATGAGCAGAGATTTCAGACTAGCCTAGGACGACCCCAGCAGCCACCAAGCCTTGGGATTTCGTCCACAAGGCCACTGGCTGGGGCTGAGTGCCCGCGAGGACGCGGCACAGTGACAACGCAGACCGCACTTGCACGGGGACCTGGAAGCAGCTTTCTCCCTGTGAGTACTCAGGTGCACTCTGCCTGCTGAGCCCGACGCCCTGCCTGCAGTTTTGAAAGGCCTGACCCGCCCAGAGCAGAAATCTTCAGGGTGAGCTCCGGGCCGAGTAAGGTTTCAGAGAGACGTGTGACTTAAATAAAGGACCGGTGCTGGGAGAATTGAGTGAACACTTTCTCGTGGGAAGCTGGAAACCCCTCCCTGGCCCTGGTGGCTACCTCAGGGCGCTGGGCGGGGCACTCTGAGCACAATGGACAGCGAGCACACCGCAGGAGGACAGCCCCCTCCCCTGCCTTTCCTGATTCTAGGATGCCCCTGTTCAAGGACCTGTCAGGGCAACCACGCTGTGCTGCACGCAGGTTCAGCGTGGGCTCACTGGGGTGGGGGGGGGGGCGTGGGGAGGGGAGACTGCAGAAACTTCCAGATGCCAAGTCAACTGAGCTGACAGATCAGTGCCTTCCCTTCATCTTAAAATCAGGAAAGTGACAATCAGCCACACAGCCCGAACTTCCCTTGGGGGTTTATCTGAAGGAAGGACAGAAGTAGCGTCTCAGAGATGAGCTCCGTGGCGTCCTCTGTCACCTTCTGCTGAGCACACTGGAATCCCGCAGCCGGAAGCTTAACTGGGAACCAGGCGGAAAGGCCGGGGAGCCGCTGGCTGTAATACTCACCTGTGCCTCTGGGGGGCCCCCTTCATCTCTAATCAGCAGCAGATAGCTCTGTCCGTCCACCACAATCTCTTTCTTGAATCTGCCACCTGCCACACACACAAAATACCCCGTTATGCAAGGACGATGAGGAGTGCGGACAGCAGGCAGACGTGGGCTTCGCTTGTGGAAAAATACACCCTGGGCTGTCGCCCTGGGGGCCGCTCTGAGCCTTTAGGGGTGGGTGTCGGATCTGCCTCCAGCAACCACTGGGTTTTGAGAGACCTGAGCTCAGCTTCAAATATTTGTCTTAAAGAGTCCGTATCCACTTCTGGTTAGAATGCACAGCCTCGCACGCAAGGCTGGACGACTTGCGGCTGAGAAGGGTGGACTTTAACGTGGGTCCCTTGTGTCCGTCCAGGGACTCTCTCTCACTGGGTGCCCTTGGACGCACAGGGTGCAGAGACAGAGCACCCTGAATGGTCTTCTCTTGTTCAGTTTGCAAAACAAACGGATCTGCCGTGCCTGCCGGGCGCCTGGGCGACGGCGGGCTGGCACGTGCGAGGGCCGGGACCTGCATTCTCCTCAAGGGAAACCCAGTTCTTGGTGCGAACACAGAGCATCACGGATGGCGTTTCGCGGTCACAGCGCACAGGGGAGGGAGGTGCCGACTACTACACACAGTTAGACAGAAACTACGGATGGCAGCTCCATGAGGAGCGACAGCGCAGTGCAGCGGGCAGACGGAGAGGCGTTAGGACCGGGCGGGTTAGTGAGAAGCCCCCAGGAACCCCTGCTGGGCAAGGCAGGAAGGGACAGCCACGCAGAGGTGGCAAGGGCCGTCTCCAGACGTCTGGTGGGGGCTCCAGAGTGGGGGGGAGCCGCACCGCGGCCACGCGCATCTCCCAGCACTGCCCCAGCTGGCCTGCCAGGCAGGGGAGACTGTCAGTCTGGGCCCCTCTGCATCTGCAAAGACAGAGCACCTTCCAGGGTTTAGGGCTCCCAGCCCACCCCAGGGAACCCTCACCGGGGTCCTGAGCTCCTCTCTGAGAGAGGAGTGTCCCAGCACCTGCTCTCACTCTTAGCTCCCTGCACACGTGCCTTCCAGAACTCCATCGAAACCCCAAACATCAGTTTTTGGAGAGCTGGCTGGCGGGACCTCCCACTGATCCCAGAGCCTCCTGTCAGGTCCTCCGCTGCCCAGGGCCACGTATCACTTCTCCAGCAGTGGCCCAACAAGGCGGACCTTTCATCCCAGCGTCTGGGGTCTGGGCCATTCCCACACCCAAGAAGCAGGCACCAGGGCCCCCATGGCAGTCAGCTGCTGTGTGAGGCGGCAGAGAGCTAGCCAGCACGTGCACGTGCACGCACGCACACGCGCACACACACACACACACAGGCACACGCATCTGCTCCCTCATTCCTTCCTGGGCGCCGATGTGACCGGTAAGACGCACTTGCTTCGCTGGGTGTCGGTTTGCTCAGTAATAAAACCAAAGACAACCTTCCAATATTACAATAAAACCAGATAATCTCTCATGTTGACCCCTTTCAGCCCTGTCACAAGAAAAGAGCAGGGTCTGCAGAGATGAGTCAGAAGGAAACACTTCTGACGGGGAAATGCAGCAGACCGTCTGCACCTGGATGCAGACACGGCAGGAGGGTCTGCAGACGCCTTACAGTCCCCAGATCGCCAGCTCCTCATAAGTAAAAGACCTCAACGCCCCCTCCTGGCTAGGCTGTGGAAACTACAGAATGAGCTAGGGAACACCGGGCACCAGACAGGAGCCCCCAGCCCTTGTAGGTCCTGGGGCTGCCCACGCCACGGTCTGGGGCTTCCGGCCCCCAGAGCTGAGAGACAACACGTGTCTGTTGTTCTGGCACCCCCAGGAAACTAACACACCCCCTGATGACAGGTTCCCGCTCTCCCCCCACGTAGACGCGTTCCCCTGGAGGGTATGTGCACACTCCATCTCCCTCCTCTCCCCCTCCTTGTGCTCTGCTGTGCTCTCTGGCTTGGCAGCCTTGAGCCAAGGACTTCAGACCTAACTTTCATCACCTGTGCAGGGTGGTGAAAATTCCTTCTCACATCTGTGAGGCCCCTTCTGGTTCCAAAATCGCCGCTCTACATGCCCTCCCCCCTGAGATTTAGTGTATCTGGGACAACTGTAATAGAACAATAAAAAAAAGATATAGTGTGTCTTCCAATATTTGACGCTTGCAAACACCAGCCACTGGCAATTGGCTTGTATTTCTTCTGGTGTTATCCGTGCATCAAGAAACGAAAATTAAACACTTCTATCCACCTGCCATGAACTCACAGGTTCAGTAACGAGGTAAAGCTCAGCCAGGTGCATAAATGCCCAGGCTATGAGACAGTAAGGGTTAGGGTTAATACGAGTTATAGATACAAAGTCAGTCCTGTTACACTGCCGACGGTGGGCGGGCTCACCTGGAGCGTGGCAGCTGGCACTGCTGGGGCGTGGTCTAAAATTTGTGTCCCAACATTAACTTCGGAGACAGAGGGAAGTCCTTAGGATGGAAAGGGGCGTGGCTCCAGGCTGGTCCTCACTCCCGGCACCGCCAAACACCACACCCCATTTCATTTTTAGTGCACATTTTTAAAATGTCTATTTTATAACCCACTTCCCAATTATTTTCCTGCAGGTCTACTTCACCCAACGTGTATTCCTTGCACCTGATACGCAGCCTGGCCCGCGTCCCACACTGTGGGTGGGTGATGAGTGGTGCAAAACCTTCCCCGGCTGCCGCATGTTACTAACACTGAATTACATCAGGGCTGATTTTATTTTTAGAAAGCCGCCCCCCCCCCAACCACCCCTGCACTGGAAGCCATCATTATGCATTTGGCTCGGCACACCTGTGTACAGGTGTGCGGAAAGTGAGGCAGGCAGGGCCGCGCCAAGCTGCCACCAGGGCTCTGTCCTGTGACGACGTCTCCATGAGAAGGGAAACGGAGCCCCCCCTCACTTTCGTCCATGCCTGCCTCAGATGCTGTGCAGGCACGGCACAGAAAGAGGCAGAGGAGTAGGCTGCACTGAATGAAGCATTGCTTCTGGATCCATCTTCCTAAGTTCCGCCCTCTGGTCTGAGCTCAGCCTCACGTCCATCCTGTTAAATTTCCGATCCACCCAAAGGCAAGTTCTCAGGGTTCCTGCCCTGGAGCTTGCCGTCTGAAGTGTGTCGAGGTCTTCATTTCTGCCCCCAGTGGGTGAGAGGTGACACTGAGTACACCCACCAAGAACAGGGGTGCAGACACACGTGTCGTGAACGGCACGCTGGAAGAACAGAGTTGCTCTGTTTTGCACACACCTTGTAGAAGGACTTACAGGTGCCCCTTGGAATCCATCCACAACCGATTACCCTGCAGGTTTCAAGGCCACCATCCTGAGTCCTGGCCGCCAGCTGCGGGAAACAGCTCTGCATCTGGGGTGCTGGGGTTCAGTGAAGCGGCTGGATCCCTTGTACAGCGACACTGGGACCAGACGGGGCAGAGCCACGGTGGGCCTCTGAAGGGCAAGGGCGGCCTGCACGGGGAGGTATCAGAGCCCCCCTGCACTGCGTCTGTGTCTACCCCCATCGCTGTGGCTAACGGGACCGAAAGCTCTCAGCACATCCCTAGCCATCCGCTCGCCACAAAAGCATCAGTGGTAACAGTGGCCCAGCAGCACACAGCACTTAACCAGGCACCTTCTTCCCACGTCACCTGCACACTCCTCACAGCATCTCGCGACGGACAGGCCTGCACCAACGTCCCACCGCCAGTGCAAGGCCCATAGATCCACCGGACAGGATCCACGCCCCAGGTCAGCACGCAGCAGGGAGTCCCAGACCCGCACGGCTTCCTGCCCTCCTCCCTTCTCGAGTCTGCTCAGGCAAGGCCTGCCCAACATGGCACCTCCGCACACGGGCCCCGCAGCCCCGCTGTGACTGTGGAGCGCCCACAGGGTGGCCTCGAGAACGCAGGGGGCTGCCTTTTCCTTACTCCACGCACCGCTCGGGAGAGGGCCGTCTTCAGCTCCAAAACTCGGCCCCATGCTCGGGAAGAGGGGCAGGAAACCCACCTGCTTACCGCTTCGTTTCATGTTTACTTTTACTGTGCGTCTTCACGTGTCCATGCAAGCAAAGAGAGAAAATGTGTCTTGCATCTGAAACTCCATTTGTGCTACTTCCCCTCTGCATAAGGAAGGGGAGGAGCTTTACCCCAGAACAAGATCGGGGTGCTGGGACCACCCACGGCCACCCGCTCAGGGGCAAGCGGGCCTCAGGCAGGCCCTGGCTGGGACTGGGTCTCCTCAGACGCTCTCATCCATGAAAATGTCTGACGTTTGCCTAACCCCTCTCCTTCCTTCCTATCCCCAAATTTCACTGTGTCATGATGGCTGAAGTTGAGTGAGACGAGAGGGACACACCGAAGGGACTGGGCTCTTTATTTCTCCCTCAGGGAATAGTCCAAAGTTTCAATCACAGATGTGCCAGAAATTTTTAAAATTCACTCTACTCTTTTAGCTCCGATAAAAATACTGGTGTCAGAAACTCACTGACATTTCGGGAGAGGCTTTGTACCTTTAAAGAAATGTCGGACCACACGGTGTTTTTACACCGGGAAAACCTTTTACTGGTAACGTTTTAGTTTTACCAAGTTTAACCGAGTCAGACTTCATGGACTAGGGTCAGTTTTTTTAAACTCACACTGATATTTTTTCTTTTTAAGTAAATGCTGTGAAATGTGCCAACAGGAAGGGCCTCCTGTGTGGTGACTGCTTGGGTTTCCACGGTGACACTTGGGCAGTGGCCTCGGGGAAAGGAGGACTTCCCATGAAGGCCAGGGTCTCTGATGAGTCTGTTTAACCCACACCAAAGTAAAAGGAACACTGGAGATCAGGAGAGAAGTCGAAGCTCCAGGTTGGGACGTCCCTTTAAATGAACTTCCTTTCCCCCATCCCTAATGAAATAAGGGGGAAAGTAAAAACCGAAAGCAAGAAGCCACACCATCTACCGAGAAAAGGGGAGTGGGGTCACACGGGAACCTCGCCGACACCGGCCGGCCTTAGAAAAGCGAAGAAGATTCCACAGCCAGTGGAAGGGGGTCCTCATCCCACGCCGACAACCCCCAAAGTGTGGAGGGAAGGAATGAGGAGGTGATTCCCAGAGGACAGCGGGGAGGAGAGGGCGTGAAGGACTCATGCTGTAATTCAGGAAGACAGACCCCAGCCTCGGGCGTGCCCCACGCCCTCCCTTTCAGGTGATGGAGACTGATGGCTGGCGAAAGGAGATGCGGGCGGTGGTCAGTCTCCATCTCTTCTCTGGTGCGCCCACCAGGAGGGGCTCCTGCCTCAGGAAGCCAGCCGGCGGGGGCTCCCAACACCCCGCGTCTGAGGGGCACTGAGAGAGAGGGAAACTGGGCCATGTAGCTGCCCCACAGCAGGACTGGGACAGCACCCACTGCAGCAGGGAAGGGACGGGCAGGGTCAGGAGGGATGGTGGGGACAGCAGGCACAGAACTGCAGGAGGGGAAGTGGGAGGAGGCAGCAGGAAGGGAGCAGGCAAAACACAGCCCGTGGGGAAGAAAACAAACCCCAAAAAGCAGAAGGAAACCCCTTACCAGTGCTTCTGTCCTGAACTCAGCTTCAGGACAGGCATTCGGAAAGACAAGGACTTGGGGGAATGGGGATGGGACACGATGGGGCGGGGAGGTGAAGCGGAGACCCCCGAGCTGAGGGTTAGCCTCAGGGTCCTTCTGACTTGGATTCAATCCGACTTTAAATCCTAGCTCCAGAAATCCCCTCCCCCTCCAAGACCTAGCCTCCCCACCATAATCAGCGACCACTGAGACCCCCTCAGCAGCAGGAGACAGTAGCCCGGACCTGACTGATGGTCACAGGTCATGACTTCTGCAGGCTAAAGGTCTTCTCTTGACCTGAGTTCGGTCTCAGCCCCTGAGCCCTGAGGTGGAGCAACCCCCTGGCTACTTTCCCACGAGAGCAGACAGAGGAACCTGAGGGCAGACCTCAGGGCTGTCCTCAACTCCTGGGGGGTGATTCGTCACCCTGACCCCATCTCTGACCAATCAGCTCCCAGCTCGACCTGGAGCCCCTAACCCTGTGCCTTGTGACTCTGCCCTGTGGAATCCGTTACCTACTCCCATTGGGGAGCTTGTCTGCTCTCCTGGGTGATGCCTGTCATGACAAGGTGGCCGGTATTTCTCCGCCACTGTTCTCCGTGTCTAGGGTGTGGGCTTTATCGCCCCCAGTGGACCAGCTCTTTCTGTCCTGTAATGAGGACCAGAAACAATCCAGAAGGAACAAACGAAATGTGAAAAAGGACCAAAAGAGGCACTGCCAAAAACTGAGTTTCTGATGCTGAGAAATGGCTTGAAACAAACGCAATCAATAAGATTAAAAAGACAGAAATAGAGTATTTAGAAGCTAATTGACAGGAACACAAAAAAATAAGCCTAGCAAAAGGATAAAATGGTATTTCTGACAACAAATCCCCAACAAACTCAAAGGCCATTCAGAGAGGAAATACAAAGCAGCTTTCCTGAAATGCAGAACAATGAATCTGCTGATCAAAACGATGTTCCGGAAAAAGCCACAGAGACCCGACGTCGCTATGAAGATGAGACAGCGGAGGCCCTGGCGACGGACTGCGAGCACCAGCCGGCAAGGGCGGAGTTCCTCACCAGGCAGCGGGCTTCCAAAGCGCTGTCCGTCCGAGGGGCCCGTCTCCAGGGAAGACGGAGATTTTGAAAACAGCCAATTTAAGCACTTCCTGTATGCACACAACTGTTTCAGAAGCTGTGTTGCAGCAACAGCCGACGTGCGTGGGAGCCCAGGCCCACGTGGCGGGCGGGCAGGCCCACGCTTGCGGAAAGCGGTGGTGCGTACCGCCAGGACGCCAGGAGACATCAGCTCCTCACCAACTTTCCGCCACCCTCAGGACGGTGCGGACAAGCACCTTCCACGTCTTGCCTCCTTGAGAGTGACAAGCGGTGCATGTGGGATGACGGCTGATGGCGGGCGGTGCGTCAGGTACACCTTGGGGACATGTCACTGTGCATTTACCGCTCAGCAGGACTGGGGGCTCCTATCGGAAAACCTTTACAGAACGAGAGGATTCAACTTGGAATCCAGCCCCACTATTCCCACCGCGTCAATGCTGTCGGACCTACTTAGTGGACAAGGAGCCTGAGCTGAAAACAGGCCGCCCTGGCTGGGGTGGCTCAGTGGACTGAGCGCAGGGTCGCTGGTTCGATTCCCAGTCAGGGCACACGCCTGGGCTGCAGACCAGGTCCCCATCAGGGGGCGTGAGAGAAGCAACCACGCATTCATGTTTCTCTCCCTCACTTCCCCTCTCTAAAAACAAAATATTAAAAAAAATAAAAACAATATAAACTTTTAAAGTGCCATTCGTGTGGCTCCTGTTTTCCTGGCATCAAGCAAACAAAACCAGAGTGAACAGGACACAGAAGCTGAGGCCGTTTTGTTCCTGAAACAGCTTCACTGCGGCCTTTCGTCAGCCTCGAGCCCGCAGCGCGTGGGCAGTGACGCGTACGGGGCTCATGGACGACACACCGCGCGCGGCGCACTGGAGGCCCACACAAAACACCTTTTAAAAACACGGAGCTCTGCTCTAAAAGGAGCCGCACGCTAACGCCAGGGGAAGTGGTCTGTTGCCTAATCGTTAAATTCGGTTTCCTTACATCTTGGCATAACGGTGAAGTAGAACGAACTCCACTTCCTTATATTTTCCTCAAGATGTTGGAGGAAAATGTAAATGAGCAGTTTAAGAAATAAAACCTATTAAGAGCTCTCTCCTCCGAATACTGCCCCTTTAAGATGGAAGGAAAACGGAGCTCGGACAGGTGGGTGGGCTGGCTCACCTGGGCCAGTCTGCCATTGTCACCACCCAACAACACGCCCGGTTTCACTCAGGTTACGTTCTAATATTAGCGTTTCTCTCAGAAAGCCACACACACACACACACACACACACACCCCCACCGCCCCCCCCCCAGTGAGCAAGTGACGAGGTGACAGAGGGCCCTGTCTCCGACTCGCAGTCGACTAATGACCCCGACGGGCTCCTTCTCTTCGGTGCGGTGTCTGCAGAAGTGTTTCTGTGTGCCTTGTCTCCAACTGTGAGGGCCACTGCTCACCACGTCCACGTGTCACCTCCCCACCCTGGGTTGGTACAACCTGGAACGACCACTTAGCAAGTCCTCAGAGAGTCTCCTCCCTGCTGAGCTGATGCCACCAAAGCAGCAAATGCAACAGTCTCTGCCTTCACGGAGCTCACTGTCCAGGGTTGGGGGGTGGGTAGGAAGCTGACAAGGCGAGGCAAGCTGCACAGGGGAGGGGGACGAAGAACCAGGCCACGTGAGCAGACGCAGCCTGAGGCTCTGGAGCCCACCGAGGAGGGCAGGTGGTGGGCTGGTTTCGGATCAACACGCAGAAGGAGAAAACAGCCCTAACCACGCCCCGCCCCCATTCCCCCAGGAACCTCGGTGACAGCCAAAGCAGGGAGGCGATGTTGGCAAGGTCCCCACACCCGCTGCTGTGGCTGTGCTTGAACGTTCCGGCAGCCGCTGCTGTCAGTGAAACGGTTTGGGCAGTAAATTAGTGAGATACATTCAGTCACGGGCATCTGTCTCTTCGGGAGAAGATGTAGCTGACGTTACCAGGTGGCTTTATTTTCAGCATTCCGCACATTCGCTCTGAGCGTTAATAAGATCATAAGGGAAACCTAGAAAGCACTGCAGTTTTGGGAGAAAGCCCAGCCTCTCCCAGCGCGTTTAAACGGGGCTTCCCGGGCAAGTCACAGCCCAGCGGCCTGGTACCTGAGTCCGCGCAGGAGCAGCAGACATGAGTGTGGGGGCGAGCTGCTGCGGGTCATTCAGCTACTGACACTCGGGCAGGTGGTCTCTGCATCCTCGGGTTTTATGGTCCCGAGCTGGCGTTTGCCGTGTGGAAACACCTTCTTGTTAAACAAATAACTGGTTGTACTATTTTTGAGGATGTAGTTCTCGAACTGATCATGTAAAAGTACCACGGGCTTTAGGAACAGTTTGTCCACACACAAGTCTCTGAATATAAACGAGGTGTTTGTTTCAAGGAACGAAAAAGGGGTGGTTGCTATGAGCCTCGACCACACAGAGAAACCACGGAATCCTACGTGTTTTACCTGCCAGACATGGTCTGTACGTACTGCACGGTGGGGGCAGGGACCGTCTCTCTGAAGCAGCGGTCCCCGGGCTTTTTGGCATCAGGGACTGGATTAGTGGGGCAATGTCTCCACAGACTGGGGTGGGAGGGAGAGATGGCTGCACAGCCTGCCACCAGACGCAGCTTAAACCATCACCTGCCACTCACTGAGAGGCTCTGATGTCGGTCTACAAGCCATTGATTCACTGTGGGCTCTGCGGTCCACCCTCCCTGCCCGTGACGATCTGTGTCAGCAGCCGCTCCCCAGGGCCAGCGTCCCCGCCTCAGCTCCACCTCAGGTCCTCAGGCATCAGCGTCTCACAGGAGCGCGCAAGCCAGGTCCCTTGCAGGGGCGGCTCGCAGTCGGGTCCGCACTCTTCGCCAACCTGACGGGAGGTGGAGCTCAGGTGGTTAACACGAGTGAACGATGGGGAGCGGCTGTAACTGCAGGTGCAGCTTCACTGGCTCGCTGGCTGCTCCCCTCCTGCAGCGCGGCCAGGTTCCTAACAGGCCAGGGATGGCTACCAGGTTGGGGACCCCCGCTGTAAAGGGCCGGGTCGTGTTTTAGGCACTGCGTGCACACTCTTCTTTGTTCCCATTTACGTTTACTTTCATAAACCTTTAACGATGCTACGGCCTTGTCAGCTCGCAGAGAGGAGAGCACCGGCCGGGCAGTGGCTGTAGGCCTGGTGGCAGCTGCAGGCCGGGTGGTGGCTGTGAGTCGGGCGGTATCCCCCTGGACGCTGCATTTCTCGGGTGGAGGCAGGTATACTGTGGTTTGGATTGCCACCTTCCATTCTCTCCTGGGGGACTCTGCAACTGTTACATTCCCATGGAAACAGTGTAACTACCTGAATGGAAGGAGTCCAAGCAGGCTTGGTCTCCAGGCTCTGTCTCCACACTAGTGGGGGCGTTGGTCCCGAGAACACCCAAGAAGGCAGGCACCGCCTTGGGCATGCGTGTACCCGTCACTGCCTCTCAGCCAGAATCCGACGCTGCAAGGCCCAGGCCTCTGGGTCTGGAATGTCTGAGGACGCGCTTGGCCTGCATCTGCACCAGTGCACCGCCAGGCCCCTGCACAAGTCCAAGTATATGCCAGGCCACCTGGCCCTGGACAGCCTGACCACACCCTGCAGCCAGCGTTTCGCAGAACTAACGAGCAGCTGCCACTCCTGGCCGAGGGGCAGAGTGTCGGGCGGGGAGCCAGTTCCCACCCTCATGGAAGTTGAGTTCCCAGGTGCAGGGGGTGTCTGAGGACTCCTCCCACCTGTCCTGTCACATCCCTCTGCAAAGCCGGTGCTGATGTGATGACTGCCAGGAGCGCTGGGGCCTGGCCACCCTCATCCATCCCTTCAGAGCCCGCCTGCCTGGGCCACTCCCCAGAACGAGGGCGCCATTCTCCGTCCCTGGGCTGCTAGGGAAGACACATTTGCCAGCCAGCCTGCTCCACTCTGAAGTAATGCACTTACACCAGCCTGGGAGCCCCGTGCCTGACCGAGCTCCACCCTCCCTCCAGGCCCCTGAATCCAGTCCCCTCCTCTTGGTGTGCAAGTGAGGACATGCCATGACTTCGTTTCTGTTGCCAAGCCAAGTCCCTGCCACATCTTCACACACACTCCCTGGCCCACTCAAGTGGCCCTCACAGAGCAAGGGCTGGATTTTTTATCTGTGGTGGTGTCATTTTTCAAAATAAGCAACACAGTAAGAAATGGGGTTCTGAAAAGGGTCACGGATGCTGGCCTCAGGTGCATGGACAGGACCCCACCACGCCCAGATGCAGGGTGGGTACCCCCCAGCGGGAGACTCAGGCAGCTGCCTGAGCCTAGATCCTGCCTCGGAGCCCTCCCCATCCCCATCCCCATCGTGGGGCCTCAGGAAGCTGCCAGGGTGGGTGGAAGGCTCCCCAGTGAGCTGGATGGTTTCCGTGTCTGGCCTGGGCCAGTCACCAAAGACGTCACCAGGTCAAAGCGCCTGAACCCTGGGGTGCTGCCATCTTTCATAATAATCAACAGCCCCACGTGGCATACATGTACACACATGCGCACCCATGCTCTGCACATGTGCACACACGTGCACAGTCAGCCTTGATCCCGCTCGGACCTCATGCCTGGTCCCCACCGACACCTCAGCTCAAAGGCTGGCGGGACCCGACCCCAGCAGGGACACAGGAAGTGGGGAGACTCGAGGGCACCTTCGCTATTGCACAGGTCCTTGCACACAGGCTGCTCTGCACGGCGGAGCATGCCCAGGTGGGCGGAGCATGCCAGGTGGGGCGGGACACAGTCCCAGGCCTGCAAGGGGCGAGGAGTCCCAGGGCAGGTCCTTGCTTCAAACCCCCATGCAGACTGAGCGGCCCGGTTTCCTTTCCTTTTCCTTTTCTGAAAGGAGTTAGAACTTGAGCGGCGGTCGCAGGGGGTCTGTGACAGGCCCACGGGGAACATGAAGGACATAGACACATGAGAGAGGAGAACACTCAAATTCCATGTCCTGATGTCACATCCCAGCCCTGAGAGCAGTCGTGAGTGGGGCCCTAATGACAGGGAGGCATTTTCACCCGGTCCCCTCTTCCTGAAAGGGACGGCAGCTATGACATGCCCATCAAAGGTGTGATGGTCACAGATAAACTGATGGGTCTTGATGAAGTTCACGAATACCATCAGTGAGCAGTGAGTACCGCTGAGAGGTCTGGGGCAGCGACCCACTCTCCCTGTCACCAGGAGGTCACTGGGGTAGCATCCACAGCTGTGGGAGCAGCTTCTGTTTAAAGCTGTGTGGGTACATGGCACACACTGTTGTGGGCTGAATTCAATCCCCAAAAAGTCAAGTTCAAGTGTGAACCCCCAATACCTGTCATGACATTATTTGCAAATAGGGTCTTTGCAGATAAGGTCGTGTTAGAGGAGGGTGGGCCCTAAATCCAAAGACTGGTGTCCTCAAGGAGAAGAGGAAAACTTGGACACACAGACAGGGCCATGGGGTGACAGCAGCAGTGACAGGAGTGACGCATGCACAGGCCCAGGGACACCAGCAAGGGCTGGCAGCCTGCGTGGCAAGGACACAGGTATGGAGCTGGCGCGCCCTCAGAGCTCCGGGAGGAGCCGGCCCTGCCGACACCTGATCTCAGACTCCAGGCCTCCAGACTGAGAGGATAAGCATCTGTCGTTTTAAGTACCGAGTTTGTGGGACGTGTTATGGCCATAACCCTGGGAGTCTGTCTGTCTGTCTCTCTCTCTCTCTCTCACACACACACACACGCACACACGCACACACACAAGTAAAAGCATATCTGCCACAAAAAATTTTACTCTGGATTATCATGAAGTCCCATGCTCCCTCCTGAGTGACCTACTTCTGTGTTAGTAATTCACCAGCTAAAAAACACGTAATACTTGAATCCATTGTCATTTAAATTGTGTCTTTAAAATCCTCTAAATTGTGTGAGTCAGCTCCCTTTGCTTCAGGAGTAAAACATCAACCGAAATCACACAAAGAAAACACGACAAATACTACCCCCAAGCGCCAGCCGGAGTCATGGACAATCCACTCAGTGAGGGTCGGGAGGTCGCCTGACAGTTTCGACAGAGAGAGAACTCTTCCAAAAACAGGAAGGCCGTCGCCTCCAGGGCAACCCTCTGGGCAATCCAAAGACCCCTGGCCTGGGTCAGGACCGCTAAAGGGTGTCTACACACTCATTACACCCAAAGAACCACCAGGACAGGCAGGAGGCGAGCATGGAACTCCGATGTGCCCTGTGGACGAGTGGGTCCACCGCCACCCACGGCAACGGGCCTTTCATTTAAAGTCCTTGCCCAAGTGTGGCCCGAGGCGGGGGATCACTCCAGCAGTTATAAAAGGAAGGAGTGTAAATTTGAAGGTAGCAATAAGACCAAGAAATGGAAAGGTCTCCCAGCTCACTCTAAGTCCAAGCACCTCGGCCTGGCACCCTCTGTGGTGCTAACGTGAGCCTTCATCTCCACAGGGACTCAAGGTGGGGGCTGAGCTGTCCTCAGCTCATCTATCACCTGCACGCCCGGGAGAGGGTGCCAGGGCTCCGATGCTTCGTGCACACTCGGGTGGAGATGCCGCCCACTGCCTATGAAGATATTTAGCATGCACAGGCGCCGGTCGGCACTGACACATTTGACGAGACTGGAAGTCCCTGTGCAGAGACAGGCTCCCCCACTGAGTGTGTGGACACAGCGAGAAATCAAGGCTTTTCCCGTCTGCTTTCAGAGAAAGCAGCTACGGTTCCTTCCTGCTGCCATCTGGAGACCCACCCGGGGCCCATGGACAGGATGTGGGAGTCGGTTTCCTGGTCTGGTTCAGAGGGACAAAGGCATGGCCACCTGCCTGGTTCCAGGCAGGCACAGGTGGCCTGCCACTGGGAAACAGGAATTCGAGGGGGTGAAGGGGCTTCCAGGCACAAGGTAGCACCGGAGGCTCTAGTGCACGTCCGCTGGGGTGCCCCTGGGGTGAGTGCTGCTCCACGCTCCCAGCACCCCAAATCTCCGTGACCTGGAGGCACTCGGTAAGCAGGCAGTGGCCAGGTGGCGTGGACCACACTCCTCCTGACCCAGGAGGCCCTGGGCATGGAGTTCACGGAGGGACAAGACACTTCACTGTGCAAATGAAGAAGGAAGGCCCTCTCGTGCACAAACGCATGGTTTCCTACCCTCTAAAATCACGCTTTTGGAAAGCTGCACGCGATACCACGGAACTGAGCAGAGTAAAATGTGTTATTTGAAAAACCAAATCGTAGTTGGGGCACAAATTTATTTTTCATGAATGAACATTCAACAGAAATGCCTTTGTGCTCATCAAAACGCAAAGCCTGTTGCAAAGACACCACAGTTGGGCCCACACGCGAGGTGACAAAGTGGGACCCATGCAAAGGGGAGTGGCACAGCCACAGCAAAGGCAAAACGGGGCAGGAGAGGCGCCCTTGAGTGACACCACCGGAGACACCTGCACCAGCCATGCCAGACGTGGGACCCGAATGCAAGAGAAGGGCACCGCGACAAAGCGGGGCGGGGTTCGGGTGGGGGTGGTATAGGCGGCGGTCTTCGAAGAGGCGGTTGTTCCCCTGCAGGCAGGCTGCCTAGGCCCCCAGCAGCGGGTGCCACCAACCTACACAGCAGCCACACCCACGAGACACACAGAAAACCTGCCTCTGGGAAAGCCAAAGCCGGACCCGAGGGAGGCACACAGCAGCCCCACGCAGGGGCAGGGACAGGGACAGGCCCAGGAGGAGGGCAGAAAGCTGCCTAGGCTCCACCCACCCCTCCCCTCTCTCTAGACCATGGGGCTTTCTAGCACCTGCCCATACCTTTCCCCGGATGGCACGTGTCTCCTCATCGATTCCCACCTTCAAGCCTCATGTTCCCCTTCGACCTTCCTAACCTGCCCGCTCAGCCTCTCCCTGATGCGGCCGCCACGAGGCGTCCATACGTCAGCAAAATTCTGCAAAGTAATGGCAGAGCCCCAAGCGCAGACCAGAGCACCACCCCCCCCACATCCCCCGACACACACACACTGTTCTGCACGGTCCCAGTCCCCAGGGCGGGAGTTAAACGCTACAACAGGTGTTACAGGAAACACGGGAAGCTACTCAGACTACGGCTAAAAACACATCTAAGGGACAAAACAGAGTGGGATGTGGAACTTAAAAAAAGGCAGAACGAGACAGGACAGGATGACGCACAGGACGAGGAGGGAGGCCACTACGGTGCAAAGCTGCGCCTCTTCTCTCTCCGAACAAGACAAGCGCTACCACGAGGAAAGTGCATAGTTACCTGCGTCCATATCTGCAAAGAATGGAACAGCCAGTAAGAAAGAGAAGGAACCAGAAATTCAGTGTCTCAGAGTGGGGTTTGGAAAGGTCACAGGGAGAGAAAACACAGTTTAGAAACACGGCCTGCCGACTGTGTGGGGGCTGCTCCTGCTGCTTGTCGCTGCGGTTACAGCGGAAATAACGTGGCATCTCGGGGGGAAGAGCCTCATGGCAAATGAAGCACCTCACTTTCGTGCGAAATGATCATTTCTGTTTATGACTCAATACAAAGGGGAAACATACCCCAACATGTGGTGCCCTGAATGGCCCGTGTCCGTGACTGAGCACAGGACGTGCAAATTACGTGCAAGCTCAATGTCCAGAGCAGAGCAATGGCCAAGCAATATTTAAGGGAGTGGGGCTGGATTAACGTTTGCAAGGACAGAGCTACTAGGGAAGAAATAAGTTCAGGAGCACTTCATGGTCTATTCCTGCTCTAGACGCCACAGCGACTGTAATCAGTTGGCCACAAACACTACAGGAGAAACAATGAACCTAAGGGTTTCTGCTGCCTGGCACTCCATTACTTTCCTGACAGCTGATACATCGGAGTAATGACTTAGGATACGTTACAGAAAAATTTACAAAGCTAAGCTCTGCTAAGCACGAGCCTGCCCGCCAGACAGCGTACCTTCGGGAGACTCCTCCTGGACGTAGGTGCCGGTCAGGTAGCGGTGCACCAGCGCCGACTTGCCGCTGGCCAGATTGCCCACGATCCCCTGCAACAGAGCAACGGATGGTCATTAAGGACAGGACATCAGTCTACGCAGCCACTTGCAAACAAAGGGAGTTCAAACAGGCGGCAGGTCTATACGAGGTCATAGCCACGCACTGGCTAGAAGGTCAGAAATGGGCTCCAGAAGTCCTCCTGCTGGAGGAGAAAGGACCGTGGCCCCTGGTCACCAGGTCCCCTCCTATCAGCCTCACCGGCTCCTACCCGCACCAGCCAAGGCTCCTTCCTGGAGACCCTGGGCGGCGGGTCCACTAGGAAAAGGCATGTGAGCCAGTAAACCGTGTATTGTGAACCCTCTGCATCCTGGGCGCAGTGCACAGTGTTATGTGGGCCACGGAGCCAGTATGGAGTGTGTGGGGATGAGGGGGACGCCCCAGGGCATCTCAGTCACAACGCCGGGGCAGGAGTTTGGAGCAGGGGCAGACAGGTAAAAAGAGCCACACAAGTGAATGACAACGTGGGGAGGGCTGGAAGGGGCACAGCCTGCACAGGCCAAGCATGAGAGCAAACTCTTGTGCGGCTCTGAACACGGGGTGCGTGCCGCAGGATGGAGAGAGGGGACTGTGGGCCTCCTAGATTCAGAGGGCCCACCGAGAGTCAGGGTGACGTGAGAGCAGGCTGAAGTGACCTAGCGGGCACCAGTGATGCTGGTTTTCCTTAGGCCGTCTTCACGAAAAGCTCCCGTGACCACGACCGAGACACCTGGTGGGTACCCAGGGCTCCGACGCTCCCCATAACCCTGGGCCTGCCCTTTCGGGGTCTCCCTCCTCCGCCTTCTCTGGGAAGCAGCTTCTGCAGAACATCTTCCCATCTTTAATCTGTTCCTCCCCCACTAGAAGTCTCCCATCTGCATTTCAACATGACCAGATCACTCCTCTAAGAGAAACAAAACAGGAGACAGGCCCCTCCTTGTATTCCAGCGCTGAGGCCAGCCCCAGGCAGACACTCCCAGCAGCACTGGTTGAATGAGTGAGTGAGTGAAGGAATGGGTGAGTGAATGAGCGAGTGAACGAGTGAGTGAATGCGTGAGTGAGTGAATGAGCGAGTGAGTGAATGAGTGAATTTGTGAGTGAATGAGTGAATGTGTGAGTGAATGAGTGAATGTGTGAGTGAATGAGTGAATGAGTGAACAAGTGAGTGAGTGAATGAATGAGTGAATGAGTGAGTGAATGAACAAGTGAGTGAACGAGTGAGTCAATGAATGAGAGAGTGAACGAGTGAGTGAATGAGTGAACGAGTGAGTGAATGAATGAACAAGTGAGAGAGTGAACGAGTGAGTGAATGAGTGAACAAGTGAGTGAATGAGTGAGAGTGAATGAGTGAACAAGTGAATGAGTGAGTGAATGAATGAGTGAGTGGACCAGTGAGCGAGTGCGTGAACGGCCCCGACACCGGCGAGCACAAATGGGCGGCTGTGCCGCCCCCCCACTGCGGAGAGCCACTCTGTGGACAGACCCGAAATAAAGTTGTTTCCCTTCCTGCCTCATCCTGTCTCCTTACCTTAGGCCTCTGTCATCCGCGAATCTCTCCCTATCAATTACTCTTTTGCTCGAGGGCACCCGCTGTCGTCAGCCTCCTGCTGAGGACATCCAGAACAGTATGCCACAGAATTGAATTTTTAATTAAGATCAGAGTTTCTCTTTCCCAGGGAGGAAAATGCTCAACATCACATGCTGAGCAGCCCCTGCGTTCTGAGTGTGGCGACGTCCCCACTTCGTGCGTGCCCACGACTTGCAGAGCACGGGCTGGCCCCTCAGGAGGCACAAATCCATCTAACCGGGGGTCGGGGACAGGTTTGCTGGGGTTTGAACAGTCACCCCTCAGACCTTCCCACATTTACACACCACGGGCACAGACCAACAGCCAACCACGCGGAGGAAACGAAATGACAAAATGCTCTGTCATTTCCACGTGAACTGCCCAGGGCCCCACACACCACCCCCAGGTACAACCAGGAGAGCGCGTGCACGGCTCAGCAGGGGTGTCTGGGCTCCATGGGGAGCGCTGGGGCAGCACGCTGAGGGAGTCCTGGCAATCTCAGGACAGAACTATGCGTTCCAGGTGGCCAGGGCCGTGACCGCCGGCTGTCACCCTCTGGGCAGGGCCACCAGTCAGCGAGACGCAAGCTCGCCATCGCCACCTCCCAGGGGAAGGAGTGCACGGCCTCTTCCCAGAGAGCCTTTGCTGCTGTCTCAAACGGCACCGCTTACCCGCTGCACCTGCCGCTTGCTGGAGAGGATATCCAAGCTTTCAGTCGAAATTCCAGGTGGGAATTCATCAAAAACACACAAGCAGGTCGCAACAAGCGGCTGCCTACCACGCCCTGGTACTGGCTAGGTGTCCAGGCGGCTGCACCCTTCTGCTCAGACAGCAGCGTCCACTGTGTGCCTGGCACCCAGGGGCCGGCCTTTGGCTCCACGGTGGCAGCAAAAGCAGCTGTCGTGGATGATCTCACCCTGACGCGACTTCAGGACTCACAAGGCATGGTACCAGCCCTCTTGTGAAGAAAGCAAACAGTGAGACTCCTTCCTCTGGCAGACTCCAGAAGACGGACCGCAAAACGACATGAAGAGCCCATTCGAGGCGTGCTATTGTGTCACTCAGCTGCTGCCGGTTGTGCCACAGAGTCGGGGGCCCCGAAGGCACTGACCTAAGGGGCCACCTGCCTCAGGGGGTGGGGGGCGGACTAGGGCAGGGGACAACTGCAGCCCCTGTGGACACACAGGGCTGTCTCTGAGAGTAAGGGGGCACTTTCTGCCGACATGGGCGGCTGCGCAGCGCAGAGGGGCTCTGCCCCACGAGGCCGAGCTGCCTGCCGCCCGGTGCAGAGCCAGCCACCCGCCCACGGTTCGGGGCAGGATGCAAAGAACGTCCCCCTCAAGACCCACCGGGTCACTCACACTTCCTTGTCCACGGGTGGGGTCAACCCCAGGAGTGAACTCCACGAACTTTCAGGCAGTCACTCTGGGGGAAGAGAGTCCACACCATCCCTTAACGTGGCCACCTCTGCCGCCCCAGGCCGTTTATCTCAGACTATGACACTGTTCCAAGGCCGGCAGAGAAGTCTGCGAGCAGCCTCGATCCCGGGCCGGCCTGGCGCTGGGGGCTTCGGCGGAGCCCTCGGCACCTCTGACTCTGAAAACCGGGTCTGCGTCCGAGGGCTCCGCACTCAGTGAGCCGTCCGTCAGTCAACTGTGTGGCCGCTGTCTGCAGGCGGCTGTGCCAATTTAAACTGAACAAACAAAAATTTAAAATCCAGCCCCTCCATCGCACAAGCCACACTTAAGTGCTCCGGTCACTGGGGCCAGGGGCCACCGCGTGGGACAGCAAAGACGGAGAATGTGTCCTCGGGGCGGGCAGTTCCTCTGGCAGGGCTGACGCAAGCCCACGCTCCTGACGCACAGCCCGGCTGCGCCCTTGCACGTAACTGGCTCCCCAGGCCAGTTCTTACTGCCCTTGAGCCTCTGTTTCCCCAACTGTGGAGCAGTCAGGAGGGAATGAGGTGACAGGCGAAGCACCCACGACATGACCGCATGGAGGAGAGAGCGCCTCATGGGGACAGTCATCGCTGTCATCACCGAGACATCATTCCCGCATTCCCTCCCATGGCAGGACCCACACAGCACTGTGGTCTCACGAGCGTGTGAGTGTGACACTGGCCAATCTTCCTGATCCGATAAGTACTTCTGGACCGCGCTGACACAGGTTCCAGAACACAGGCAGGAGGTGGCCGTGTCCAGGTCAGGCCTGCAGACCCTGGCTCCTGAGACGAGCGCGGGACTGCTGGGTCCTTTGTCTCCCACGAGGAAAGAAACCCACTGGCAGGTGCCCCAGAGAAGGTCAGTGCTCCGGGGGAGGGGTAGATGGGTTGGCTCACTGTGCGGGCGACGGCAGTGGGGATGGGAGGGCGTGGTGCCAGGCCCCCAATTTCAGGGCGCCTCCCCATGTGTTCTTCTTTAAGAAAACAATGTGTTTCTTGGTGACAAACATCATACTTAAAAGTCCTGCACACTCGCTTCAAAATCTGAGTGTTCCTTATTGTATGATCTCATCTCAGACGTGAGTGAGCTAAGGGTCCTGTCCCCCACCGTGTCCAACCAGGGGAAGGTGCCCAAGGGCCTCTGGAGGTCCCTGGGGGTCCCTGGGCAGGCAGGCGAGAGCTGCTAACAAATGCAGACCCGGAAGAACAGGGCAGGCCCACACCGGGGCCAAGCTCCATCAGTGCGTGCCGGACAGGGGCGCTTCTCTGCTTCCACTGTGCGGCCAGAGTCCCCAGTGTGGAGGTTTACACACACGTGTGCACAGACAGGCATACACATGTGTGCACATATACATACACCTCATAGACAAACGGAGATACACACACAGGTACATATATTCACACACATACCTATGTACACACACACACACTTCCCCCAACTGCCACCATTTCACAATAGAGCAGGGTCCTTCAGGCTGTGTGTGTCCCTTCCTTGCCCCTAAGCTCACAGGGGTGGCTGCAAGAGACCCGGGTCACTTTTCATATGCTGATTTTAAGCTTTAAATCATCTCACTGAAAGAACCTTCAAAGTCTGCTGTGCCACTGCTTTGGAATGCAGTAAAAACAGTCCCATTTTTTAAGGACGAGTTCCAGAGCTTGGTGAATTGTCAGAGAAACTTTCCGTGACATCTGGCAAAGGGTGAATGAAGCTGTGTGTGTGTGTGAGAGAGAGAGAGAGAGAGAGAGACGGAGGGAGGAATCAGACACACACACACACACACACACCAGCAAATGATGGACGGACCTTCCCCCATTCCGCACACGAGGCTGCTCTGGCTGGCCGCCCATCGTGGACCCACAGGCACACTCAGACTCCGGCCCAAACTGCCAGGACACCCCCAGAGGCAAGCCCCACCTCAGGGCCCCAGGGGTACAGGCCTGGGTGCGCTCATAGGTCACTCGGCCTGTGACAAAGCCCTCTCCCCACAGGCAGGGAAAGACCGCTGCCGAGGCCAGAGGGAGACTCACCACTTTGAGCTCCGGGACAGAGCGGCTGAGCGTCCATTCCTGGCTGTTCACAAAGGCATCTGTAAAACAGGAGGGGACACAGAGTGAGACACACAGCTGACCAGAGTGCGAGGCCGAAATGCCCGTGGGTGCCGGTTTCCACACCAGAGGACACACCGCCAGTGCGCACCACTCTTGGCTGGCATCACGGCCAGTGCCATGGCCACCCCCAAGAAACAGGCTCTCCTGGGCCCTCACAGCAGGCCCGGTGCCACGCCTGCGTTCTGCCCCCAAATGGTAAGGCCTGTGCTGCCCAGGACTCCGCGGGGCCTCCGACGGTAGCTTTCCTCATCTCCAGGCCCCTGCCGGCCGGACGGGCCCACCCTGGCCAGGGAGCCCTGGTGGTGCACGACCATGAGTGGGGAGGGTCAGGAGGCCCCCGGATCCCCAGAACTGATCCTGTCAGAGAGTTGACGGCATGGTTTTCCACTACAAGTCAGTTGCCTGGAATTCCACCAGCCAAGCCGCGGCAGTAGAGGACTGGGCTCTGAAAGCCCCGTCTGCAGCGACACTCGGCGTCGTGGAGGGTCCGAGCTGACGTCTCTCTCAAACACACCGGACGCTGCGGATGCCAGAGAGACGAGGGGCCCAGCCACCGTGGGCCCGCACACAGGGTGGCCTCCCCTGGCCGGCCAATAGCAAACACCTCTCCTTCCAAACGGGGTTCATTCCCCACATATTTTCCACAGACTCAGAACGCTCATCACCCTCTGTCACTTCCACGAAGAAGTAAAGTGAGTCACAAAATGCCCACGAGTCAAGAAAGCCACCAGGTTCCGAGGGAGGCACGAGACTCGAATGAAATGGATGTGGAGCGGCAATGACAGCCGAGCCGCGTGGGCCCCCGGGGTCCATGAGGAAGGGCAGGACACATGCTTGGGAAAGCAAGGTGGACACTATCCATGGGGACATGAAAACGGGGTGGGCGGCCACCTGGCCCACAGAGACGCAGATGCTCAGGCAGGGGGACCCATGAGAGGAGGGAAGGGAGGGTGGCTGACGGGTTAGGAGGCCATGAGAGGCCAGAGCTCGTGGAGAAGATGCAAGACCCTCGGCTGGGAGACAGTGGGCGCTGCACTCTCAGGGAGCCGGCCGGCCGCCCGCTGCGGGGCAGGTGGGTGGAGGGGTACCTGCCGCTCAGAAGGAAAGGTGTTCGTGAGAGTGAAGATCGAGGGCTGCTTCCGCCCCCACTGAGGTGAGCGTGTGGGGGGCCACGCACCGGGGTGCACAGTGAGTTGGACATCACTGGGGAGCAGCTCAGGATTTAAGCCCCTTCGTGATGCTGCCTGGTCAAAAGAGAGGACGAGAGTGACAGTGGGTGGCCCGGGTGGCCCACCAGCCAGGTGTGGGCTCCAGCACAGCGTGCAGCACACAGCTGTGGGCTCACTGCACGGTGGTCACTCCACCCAGCACCCTTGGAAACATCTGCTTTACGTCCGTGTGGCGGGCGTGACTCTGGACTTTTTATGGAAATCTGAACGTGGGCTGGCTTTGAAGCAGGAGGGACGGCAAACATTGTGGAGACCCCGCTCCCCATTTACCCCGTGGCTGCGTCCACTGTTACAACCTCAGACCGGGGCTCCCCTGCACGCACATGTGTCAGTCCCATTGGTCCGCTCCCTCCTGCTGGGGACAGGGCTGGCCGCCACGCGAGTCTGCTGATGGCAGGCCTGGTGGACAAGGCTGGCTCCCAGGAGCTGGGCTCCCACAGCTCGGAAAGGTGACCAGGGCCGCCACCCACAGGTCAGCCACAGGACCCTGTGTTGTGAAGCTGCCCCCCTCCCAAGCCCATCCCTGGCCAGCTGAGGGGCCCCTCACAATACTCTCGAATCACAGCCCAGTTGCCTGTACTGAGCTGGTCTCCAGAGAATGCACAGACTGGAATCCTCAATGGGTCTCAGGAAATCAGCTTAGCGCTGGTCCCCAGAAGTCCCCAAGTCTCTCCCTGTTCTTTCAAAAGCCACAGACACAAAGGATTCAAGGCTGATTTCAAAGCAAAGCTCCTCTCTCAACACACAAGCTGCTTTTTCTGAGCCTTTCCTTCCAAAGGCCACCTCTGGCCCATGCTGGCCACCTGGTGACGGTGGTCCCCACTGACCCTGGCAGTCAAGTGGAGGGCAGACCTGATGCCATCAGGGCAGCGAGCCGCAGGACAAAACAAGGAAGAGAAAACCGGAAACAAAGTCATTGGTCATTTCTCTTGTCTACTCCCAGGACAAACTTTATTTCCCACCCCCAAACTTTCTTAGAATCCACCCTGACCCAAACCCCTCGTTCTCTGCTTGCTAATAACACGAATCGAGGGACTCGGCTCTAGGCCTGCTTTCCCACACGCCCTCGTGCACAACCGCGAATTTAACCAGGAAATGCCAGGCCCTCAGCAGGCTGCACACAGAACACGCGCCCCCACCTGAAAGCCAGAAATGCTCCTGTTTGAAAAGCCTCCTTGGACTGAACAGCAGGAGCCCAATGAGGCCTGGGGTGGGCGGGGCACCTGCGGAGACCCCGACTGCTTAATCAGCTCCTCGCCGCCACCAGGGAGCACAGATGGGCCACCTAATTTCTACAGTCTGGGAGCGCTGGACAAGGGACGGTCAGCTCCGCAGCAGAGCCACGAACTTGTGTCTTTTCCCTGACGACCCACGGGCAGCACAACAGGTGGCCACAGCCAGACCGACCTCCCGGCCCCTCCCTCCTGTTGGACTCCAGTGACCACAAACACCGGGTCCAGGCAGACCTTGGGAAATTACACACGAGGGTGAAAAAGGGAACCTGAAATTGCAGGTGAAATTCAAAAACCACATATTGTCTGAGACTGAGACGTTTATTTAAGGCCTTCAATTTCACAAGATTTTTTTAAAAATTCTTTTTAGCACCAGAAACGTGAAGGAGCATTTGGTTTTGGTTTAAAGCATTTGTAATCTGGACAGCCAAAACACAGGTGAGGACGCCGGTGGGAAAGATAAAGCGCATCACAGGGAGCAGGGGCGCTGGCGGGGGTGGGACAGGCTCCTGCAGCGGATCCTTCCCTCGCGCAGGGGGTGGCAGTGCGCGTCCCTAAGGAAATAAATCCGTCCCGAGGCCGCAGGAAGGAGCCAGGGCTGGTGGAGGCGAAGCCTCGAGGGCTGCCAGACAGAGGGCTCCACAGATGCTGGCTGGCCCTATTCCCCAGTGTGATTCAATTTCTGCCTTGAAAATCCTCGAATCTCTAGAAGAATTGGAATAAAGCACAGCCTTGGGACACTGGGTTTGGTTTAGGCTTCGCCAGAAGTTCAGGCTGCTTTTCAGTGGCCTAGAAAATCACAAACAACAGTTTCCCAGCCCCGCATTCCCTGGGAACACCCCCCACCCCGTTCATAAGACCCACCGAGTACAAGGCGCCATGTGCCAGGCCATCGAGATGCCCCCGAGCCCACTGCCGCAGACGCGGCCAAGCCCCACGCATCTTTCCCGGAGCTGGATGCGGGTCCAAGTCCTTCGCCACGTGGCCGGTGACCCCCGGGTCCTTTCTCGTCCCCCCAAAGGAAGGCAAGGCAAACATCACCAGCCCGAGAGTTCTGAGGACCCGCAAGTTTTTAACTTCCCAGAGCATGGCCGGTCCTTTTCCCCTGTGTGCTCCTCAGCGGTGTCCCAAATGGTTCATGGCACGCCTGGTCCCAGAACTCTGAGTGCACGGCCGGCAGGCAGGTCAGGAACTGCCGAAAAGGTCCCTGCCTGAGGACGAGGCGAGCAGAGGGGAGGGCTGTGAGGACATTCCCTTCCTCCTTCGAACAGGAGGGGAGATGCACCTGTGGAGAACGCCCTGTGCCAGGGGAGAGCTTTACATTGCTCCCTGGCGGGGCGGGGGCTGCACTTCATGAGCTGGCGCTGCTTCAGATAAGCGATTCACAAATAACTCAGCATCCCGAGAACCTGTGGCGGGGCTGCACCTGATTTCTGTTTCACTGTTACAAAGCCTGGGCCACCCCGGGGGCTTGCTGTGGGATGTCTCCTTGCGGAGGCTGAGGCGGGATAACCCTACGCCCAGGCTCTCTTTAACCTGAGGCAGGGCGAACAGCAGTGACAGGTTGGGTCTGCCTCCTCTCCACACCGAAGTCCTGCCGGGCTGCGGGGGCCTCACAACTGCTTTCTGCCGCTCCCTCGGCACTCTCTGCCCCTCCCCAGCAAAGCATCCCATCTACATTCCCTTAGGCTCCCATTTCGCTGTTCTGTTTCCCATGAGGGGAACACGCTGTCCTCCCCAGCTCACCTTCCCTGGGAGGCAAGTGCCACCTTTAAATCAGATGATGACCTTGGGTTGCGTTAATCCTCATGGGGCAGAACACAGCCTGGGCACAGCTGTTCACTTTTTGAAGGGTATTTCATGGCTCTGAAGATAAAATCTGGGCCAGGATGCTCCCTCCAGGGGGTTTAGAAAAAAGGAAATACAATCCGGTGTTTGGGGATCCCTTTAACGAGTGGGAATTCAAAGGGGTCACAAAACTTTTGGAATAAAAAAGTACATTGGACTTCAAATATGTAGCAGAGTTGTGAGCCACAACGTTATGAAAAGTCCCCCCCAATGGCTCTGCTAGGCACCCCAACACCTCATTTCACACTTCAGCTTTCCATACTTACCAAGACACCCCCAGAGCAAGGCACTGCTGGAGTTGGCAGGAGGCCTCCCTGGGCCCCCGCCCCACACCAGCCAGACGCACCTGGGCCTTGTGCCCACAGCTGGGGTGACACTGACACCCCCTCCCCAACTGAGGAGAGACTTGGGGCCAGGGGAGCACGGGTCTCCGCGTGGAGTCTCAGCGAGCCTCGCCATTCCTTCCTACAGAAGCCGGGGTACGGGGCAGGCGGGCTGGCTGGGTGCCTAGTGGCCCAGACCACCCCATCGCTCACCTGGCCCCCGGACACACCCTCTCCCGCACCCCTCTATTTCCCAGAGTGCTGCCAGTGGGTGTTTGTTAAAGACCCTCCCCCCACCACAGGGACCTCACAGAGTGGCCTTCGACCACACTTGAGGGCCCTCACGGCTGAGCCCGGGTTGAGGCAGCTTCTGTGAAGAGGAATGATGGAGGCCTTGTAAATTATGGCCAACCTGTGACGAGTAACTATGGAACGATAATGCCACCTGCCACA
Source organism: Macrotus californicus (assembly GCA_007922815.1). NCBI lineage: Eukaryota > Metazoa > Chordata > Mammalia > Chiroptera > Phyllostomidae > Macrotus > Macrotus californicus. The sequence goes on from VMDR010000026.1 coordinate 656,464, forward strand.
CAGAGCTGCTGCGATGCAACGTGCCCGAGACAGGACCCCAGGACCACCCCAAGCGCGGCGTGTCACAGCCAAGGATGCAGGCCCACCTCTCGACCCCCCTCCGCTCTCAGCACAGAAAGGGAGTGAACCCTGCCGTCCACAACAGAGGGGCCAGGGGTGGCCACTAACATCGATGGCACCTCAGCCTGACCATGCCACAGTGTGTCTCAGGGACCCTGGGGCCACTCCTCACGCAGCTCCTTGGCAGGGCAGCGGCCTCTGTGCCCCCGGCGTGGTGCTCCCACAGCCTCGCACACATGTGCTCTGGGTGCCACCTGCTCTGCCCCCCACCCACCTCTGCCTCTCATCTCCTCTCCCAGTGAGCTGCCCCCACGCACCTGCTGCTCCGCACGAGCAACTCCTGCCCACATGGAGCAGACACTCCCGTGGGAGGGCATGTGTAGCCCCCACAACACACACCAGCTGTGTGAGGCGCCCTAGACTCGCACCACACGCTGAGTGCATGCACTCACTCCAGTGCGTGGTCGGGACCCACAGCTGGTCTCCAGGTGGTTGATTGATTAATTAGCAGACAGCATGGAACAGCTGCAGGGGGGTGGTCTGGACTCATACCCAGCTCACCTGTGCCCGGGGCCATCCCTGGGGGCGGGGGTAAGCGTCAGGGGGAGGCACTCTCTCTGACCCCGGGGCTCCTGGAACTCTTCACAACGCACTGCCTTAGTGACAAGGACAGGAGCAGCGCATGTTGAGACCACTTGGGCACGTGGCAGCCAAGGCGGCACACCGCGGGGCCTCTGCAGGCCAGCCTCACGTCTGAGCATCAAAAGGCATCACTGGGGAGGGAACCAGAACAAGGTCCCTGTTGTTGCTGTGCTTCCTGTTCCTCTATGAACGTCAGAGAATCTTACTTGGGTTCTTAATAAGGTCCGCTGAATAATAAAATAATAGGCATGAGCTTTACATACACAAGTGAGGGGCTCTCCACTCCCCCACAGGTGGGAGCCCAAGAGCATGGCTCAGGAGATGCCCTGCATGCCACCCCCCCTTCTAGCGCCTGCTTCCTGAGGAGCTGCCTCCAACAGTGCCCCCGCCCCTGCCCCAGGGGTAACTGCTCAGGGTTGGGTGCAGAGCCCCAACCCAGACTGCAAGCCCGGCCTGAGCACTGGGCTTTGCCTCGCCACAGACCTGTCCCAGTACTCAGCCGCTCACGTCCATGCACACCATTCCCTCACCGAGCCAAGACCTGCCCACAGCCAGCACCCCCCTGCCCTGGAGAAGCATCGGTCTTGAGAAGATGGGCCCATAAGCTATCCATCAGGACAGGCCTGAACTGAAGCTGAGCAGGAAATATAGGGGTATGGGGAAGGGGGGAGTGGGAGAGGCTGCCCCAGGGGCAGCAGTAGTTAGCAGGGTGTCTCTGAGGGGCTGGGACCTGGAGGACGAGGAGCAGGCGGCCGGGGACAGTGCCCAGGCCAGGGGGGCAAGAGGTGTGTCAGAGACGTGACATGGACCCAGGTGGTGGAGGGACGGGCGGAGGGGCAGCCCCCAGAACAGCTGTGTGAGAAGGGCAGGTGTCTAGGAGATGGGGCAGAGGGAGGGGGACGCCACATCGATGTGGGGTGTGCCTTCACGGGCAATGATCGCCGGGCACCAGGGGACCAGTCCCCCATTATCTGGCTTTGGACACACATCTCCCAGCAAAGCCCCTTGGGGACATTCAAAGTCGAACTCCCATGCACGTTTGGCATCTGAACCCCCTGCAGAGCAGCGTGCAGACTCCGAAGAAAGCCATGCGACCCCGGGCGCTCGTCTACCTGTGGCTAGATGCCTGGCCGCCGACTGGTCCTGACAGCGCTCACTTCTTCACAGAGCTTCACATACATTGGATGTTTGCTTCTAGGAATTTTAACTTTGCATCTACACCTTGCCTCGAAGTTTCCTGGATGTCATCAGCCACTGTCCACAAGCTTGGTCAGGGCCGCATCCCAGTGGGTGAGCTGGGGGCTGGGTAGGGGAGGGGTAGTTGGACAGAGGCCGCTCTGAGGACGAGGAGGAAGGGAACTAAGACGCAGGTCCCCGGAGCAAGAGGCCCCAGCAAACGTGCACCCTCAGCAACAGGGGACCAAGGCATCCCCTGGCACCCTCCGTGTGGTCCTTGCCAACATGTGACCTGTCACATCCACAGAGGACCATGGCTGCTGGACTAGCTGAGGCCCAGCCTGCCTTGTGGCCGGGGGTAAAGGAGAAAGGGGTGAATCAAAGCCACAGGCTCCTGGGAGCCCCAGCTGGACGCCGGCCCACCTCAGGTCGAGATGGTGAACAGATCTGGAAGCTGCATTAGCTGTACTTCTGCTTGTTGCAGTGGCAATGTGTGAGTGTCCCCACCTGAGAGTACGTTTCCTTCCTGGGACAGACAGTGTCCATCTCCACAGACGCTGTGGCGGGGGAGAAGGCTACGGTAGAGCCGGAGTCCCTCTAGAAGGGGGACTTCCCTGGGCCCTGCCCCGCCTAGGGAATAAAGTCGGGAGGGAGGGGTTGAACTTTCTAGTCAACAACCCCCACCCAGTGCTCTGAGATCCCAGGCTCACAGCCTCATCAGAGAACACCCAGGACTGACTTCCAAGAAGGCTTCTGGCACATTTAAAATAGCAGCCAGGGATCCCCGCCAAACCCGCAGGCCCAAACTCACTGCATTTGCACGGCCGGATTTAGAACGCTGAAAATAAAACCACTGATTTGGGCCTCTCGAAACCAAGACTGGACTGAAGGGGGTAAGAGTCAGGAGCAAAGGAAAAACACAACTGCTTCACCCAAAGATATGGCGAGAACAACGAGACTGAGGAGCAACGTGCCTGCCCCCAGCCCACTCGGCTCTCCCCAGTGGGGAGGCTGCCCCTGGCCAGGCCCAGCCCCCGGGGCGGGGTGTCCTCGCCGCCCACCCGTCCTCCAAGGCTGGGGCTAAGAACGAACCACATTTCACATCTTGGTTACCGCTTTTATTTTAAACTAAAACCTGTGCCCAAATGTTTCAAATGTAGAGTACCAAACGCTCAGACCTGGGCCAGGCCTGCGAGCTGAGCTGATGGGGAGGGAGGCCAGGCACTCATCTTCAAAACAGCGGGTGGGGCAGTCCAAGTCCCTTCTAGTCTAGCTTTCCAGGACCATGTTTTAAAAATGTATCCTCTAGACAGTAAAGGGAGGCCACGCACGGGCCCAAGTGTGAGCCGCCCTCCTCCGAGGAGGTCAGAGCTGCACCTGCCTCGGTGACCCTCGGTGCCTGGGCAGAAGGGGCTGTGTCAACCGTGCTCCTAGTCACCCGCCATTTGCTATCATGCCATTTTCATCGAACACATGCAGCCATCAGAGAAATTTACCTCCCGGCAAAGCTGGTCCAGGGGAAACAAAGACGCATTTTTTTAAAAGTGTCGACGCCACCAAACACCCTTGAGTGCACAGCACAGTCCAGAAAGCAGAGCATCCAGCCTGACCTCTGAGCCCCAAATCTCCCAGGCAGGGGTGGCAAAACGCGGGCAAGCTCACGGCTCACCTGCTCAGTCAGCCAGCCCTGCCAGCCATGTCCCCACAGGGCCTCCTGATCTGACACACACACACAAGGCGTGCACAAGAGTCCACCACCACCTTGGCTCTGTGACCCCTCTGAACAGGTGAACCACCATCCAGGGAACATGGCACAGACCCTTTATGATGGGGGTTGAGAGGGAGGTGTGGTCTGGGAGACCCTGAGGGTGACCTGCCCATCTCCCCTGCCCGCTGACAGCGGGACCCTGCAGCCACTGACCGAGGCGGCAGCCTTGGGCTTGGCTCTTAGTCTCTCCCTCAGCTCCACCTGCTTGCACATCTCGACGAGCTCTCTCTGCAGACGGCCGACCCATCCTACTGATGGATGGGGCCGTGACCTACCGCTGCTGGAACCACAGGATCGACATGCAAAGAGCTTCCCCAGGGCCCAGCCTGGCAGGCAGCACGCAGGTGTGGCTGCGGAGGCTGTGACTGCCTTACTGTGACACCAAAACCAGGCTAAAAACAGACACAGTCTGCCGTTCCCCAAATAGCATCTGGGTGGCAGGAGCACCAGACTTCACACCCTGCCCTGCATGCCCCCGCCCCCTCCGTGGTCCTTCCCCAGAGCTCCTTCCCTCCACTCCCTGGCAGGCAAGCAACGTGTCCCTGGAGATACAGAAGGGATTTCATCTCAGCAGCAGCAGAAGCGCCCGTGCGTTAGTCATAATGGGCACAAGCTACTACTGCTCCCATGGGTGTGATGACCACCTCCACATCAGGAAAAGAATCCCAGTTCCCACCTCCACACCTCCCAGGGGCTGGGATGCTCATAGCAGAGTCTGCACAGCCTGGCTGGTGGCCTGGTGGGACAGGTTTCTCTGAGAGCAGCCACAGCAGCAGGGACCCAAGGCAGAAGGACATGCCTGGAGCATGCTTCAAGCATGGGGCTGGCAAGGTGAAGGGCGACAGAGTTGATGGGGCCCTCGCCGACTCCAGGAAGAACAGGAGATGGAAGGCAAAGTGCTCCCCAGATGTATGCCCAGGACCCTAAAACTCCAACAGGCACACTGAGGAACCAGACTCGGAGGACAGGCTCCATAAATGGGACTGGAGGGTCAGCCCTGGTGGTCTGAGCACACGGGGGACACCGGGATACCTCCCGCCACAGCCAGTCGACCACCCGCAACATGGGCCTTCCCTGCAAAAGAGATGCTCAGGGCCTGACATCACTGTGACAGCCCTCCAGTCTGCAAGCGTCATCCTAAATCCCTGCCTGCTTCCTCTGAGTGACGACGTGACGGGCTGGAAGGTCACGCAACGTCTGGATGCCCGTCGTCTCAAACACTGGGTGTCAGGCATCGCAGAAGTTCATCTGCGTGTCTCATCCAGTCATAACAACGGGCACCAAGCACATCCACCTGTGGAAACTCACCCAGAACGGATTTTGTGAGCCAAAAAAGGGAGCCTATGGGAAGTGAGCTCCCAGGGTGACCCAACCATCAGTTCCTACCTGGGCAGGTCACGGTGGAGTCCCAGACCCAGGAGCGCTTTAGTGAAAGGATTACCTTTGCCTGAAGCCAGCCCTGCCCTTGGTCTCCGTGCATCTATGTTAATGCACCTTCAAAGGGAGCCAGCCACCCTCCAGAGAGCTCACCATCTCGATAACTCCCTCTCATCCTGTCCCCGGCCCCGCCCTAGACTGGCTTTCCCCCGCCTTCCCTCATCTTCCTGGCCCCCCTCACTTCCAAAGGCAGAAAGGAAACTGCGAAACTGTCCTCCGGACCTTCTGAGATCCCGCTCCTGGTGAAGGCATCAGTTTGGTTCAAGTGAACTCATAAAAGTTTTCTACGGCTTTGGACATTCTCATGTCAACAACTTTAGCGTGGTAGCTCACTGACCTTCCCAGAACTTTCGTGGTACTAGACACACATGTATTATCACATTTACTGCAAATCAGAGTCACGTTTCCAAGGCCTGCCTGAGGATGAAACCCCTGGGTCACCTCACGCCACCCAGAAACGCTAAGATGGAAGCCGGTGTTACCTGACGGAATCCGGGAACTCAGTCTCCTCCTGGGAACCAGTGTCTACCCCAAGACGTGAAAGAAAAGGAAAATGACAGAGAAAACTCCTGCAGCATAGAAAATTAACTGCCCCAGGAATGCAAATGTGTTTGATGGCCAGCACCCAGACCTGGTATTGAATACAGCATTCACTTTCAAGGCCAGGGCTTATCACTTCACTGGACAAGGGGGAAACTGAGGCCAGGAGAGGCTTATCAGCTCCTCCTGCCCAATCTTTAACCATCATCGGGCCACATCGGGATGGGCGTGGAGGGAGGGGCAGGTTTCGGGAGGGTCCTTCACCATGCCCAAGCCTCAGCAAGAGCGCCCGCTCTGTGACCAGCCATCACCCCTCGAAACTACGACCAGCTGGAAAGGTCTTTGCAATGCACCAATCAAGACTCCTGTGTGCAAACGGGCAAACAGTGCCAACCCGCATAAACACATCAGCCACATGAGACCCCGTTGGACGCTGCCGGGTGTCTCCCTCCGTGGAAAACCACGCGCCTCCCCAACACTCTGATTCTGAACCGCTGAGCCATGAACAGCCTGTTCCTTCTTTCTTCTTCATCGGCCCTTGTGCCAGACCGCAGCGAGGGAGCAACTCGACTCCACACCAAGCCTGGACAACCATCTACTCCTGAAGGACAATCACACGCCGGAGCCAGGGCGTGCTGGCCTGTGCCGACGGCAGACGCAGCACTTGGGACAACTGCATCACACTCTGAGGTTTATGACACTCCACATGCCCTCTTGTGTCACAAACTCAAGCTCCTAGTGCCAAGACGGTCAGGCAAGGCCAATGGGTCCGTCCGTCTTAGGGGAAGAGGGCAGACAAGACAGTTAGCTCGGGTGTCTTCACTGGGTAAATACCTGTCGTCCCCCACCCCTACCCAAGTCAGCTGAAGAAGTGGTGTCTGGGAAATTCTGAGCTGGTGGCCAGAGAGAGCGGGAGCTGCGTCAGAAGGGAGCCCTTGCAATGCCAGGCACAGAGGGCAAGGGGCCACAGAGTTCCTCTGACCCACCACAAACAAATGGACATCCACTCCAAAGAATGTTGTCCCCCTGGTCCCCTGAATAAAGTCCCTGCGTGTGGACCACACCAGCCAGCTCACCAGGTCATGCAAAACCTGGCACCTGAGGATCACGCCAGAAAGGGACTCGGCATCGTGTGCTGTCCCCATAGGGGGCTACATGAGAATGAGACCCTGCTCATCCCTTTCACTCCTACCGACTGAAATGCATCCCTTAACGTTGCTAGATAAGGAGAGGCAGAGAGGCCCCCACACGCCCGGGCAGCACCGCCTGGCACCGAATCAGCGGACAGGCTTCTGACCCACAGAAGCCCATTTTCATCAGCTGTGAGTGTTTACGTCCACCAGTGACACCAGAACCGAAAGCCAACTAAAACTGAAAATCACAGGTTATAAGAAAACAAAGGGCCAAGGCCCATCCTTGAATTTACACCAGCCAAAGAAACTGGCATGCACTAATATTTTTTAAAGTTATACAAGTACCTACGGTGATGTTTTAAGTAAACAGGACAAGGGAACACGGACAGATACGCATGCCTTCACAGACTGCAGGGTCCGAGAAACCGCGAACCAGGCAGCACCGGTGCCGCCATGGGCTCCTGCTGGGCCAGACAAACCCTGCCCAAAGCAGTGGTGGCGGGCGGTGCTTCCCTTCTGACCTGGTGACCTTAACACCACTTCTGCTCCTCACCTGGGGATGCAGCCAGAGCTGCCTGCGCTTCATCCCAGACTCTGTCCTTGAGAAGAGAACCCGCACTCTTGGTCATTTTACTCGCTGTGGCATCATTTCAAATGGACATCACTGTTTCAGACCATTACAGAGAGAAACCCAGTAGCCTAAAGGAGATTTCCTATAGAAAACAGAAGTCTAATGCCAAAAAAGTTTTAAAATAAAAACTCATTATGCAAAACATACCCTCCTTTTAAATAACGCCTGATGTTGGCATTAGTCACAAGATCTGGGGAAGAGAAATTATCTCTTAGGAGTTAACTAGAAATCCCACCCCCTGCTCACACAGGGTCCCCGCTATGCCACGTGGTCTCTCCTACTGATTCTGCAGGACCCGGACCCTTCCACCCTCTGGGACGCCGCACAAGCTCCCTTTCCCACTCAGACACGTGCTGCCTGTTTGGGCCCCCAGTGCCCTCACTGACTCCTCCCACAAGCGTTCCTCACAAGCCTGCACACCAAGCCCAGGGCTCTGAACTCCGCAGTGTAAGAGGGGCTCCCTGTCAGAACCGGCAGGCATGGGCACAGGTGCGGAGAAACACCTTCTCCTAAGTATCCCACCAAGCTGTGACTCACTGGAGTGTCCTCACCTCCCCCAACAGGCTACCGATCTCTGGGGACAGGCACTGGCCCGCTCCCCGCGCTTGGAAACTCGATGAAGGCGGTGAACACCACGGAGAGGCGAGACGAGCCGCAGCAAAGCGAGACGAGCCGCAGCAAAGCAGAGAACAAAAGCAGTACCGGCGCTTCATGGTCAGCTCACAGACCCCAACCAGAGGTGCCTGTTCACTGCGGGCCAGCCGGAGGGCTGCGCTGGGCCTGCGCCGAACCTGGGGGCACCCCGGTGGCAGATGCCACTCCGAACGTCCCTGTGACAGCAGGGCGCTGCAAGCCCAGGGTGATGGGAGGAAAGACGCCAACAGGTGACCGTGCTGAAACACCGGCTCCCGCTGGGCAGAACACGCTCAGCAGGACAGAGCCCGGCCTCCGGTGCCTGCCTGCGCGGAGAGCCTGCTGGCCTTCGGGCGGCTCTGCCTCTTTCCCAAGTGGCCTCTCTGTCTCCAGCGGGCATTCAGCCTTATCACCACCACCACCACCACCAAACTGGGTGCCCTAAATTGCTCTCAGGAGTCACTTATAAAGAGCAAGTGAACCGCTCGCTCAACTCTGAGCATGTCATTAGTTCAAAACATTTCAGGTGAGAAGCGAGTTACATTGTTTCTTTAAAACTCCCAGGGCCCTTTTTCTGTAACAAACCTAGTTTAAAAGTTATGATGTATCAAGTTTTTGTTTTATTTCCTTTAATTGTTGCTTCCGCTTTTCTCCACTAAAGTTTTCTCTCTGTCTTTAACTACATAAAAGAGTCTATTATGCCACAGAAACAGAGTGACAAATCTACGGAATCAGAAATTAAAGAACAAAGCCACTCATAAGAAGCCTGCTGTCAAAAATCAGCTGCACATTACTAAACCACTAATAACCTCAGCCAGGGCTGTCCAGGAATCCCTCATTGCTGTAATCAATCCTCCTGGACAGCCACGTGACACCCTGCAGACACGTGCGGCGCCTGCGGCGGGTCCCAGGGAGTACTAGCAGGCTGGCTGGGATGCCGAGAGCGACACTCAACGATGTAATTAATCATTTATCATTTGATCTCGCTTTGTATTAAATGATACTTGTGTCAACAGCAGACGGCCCTAACACATGTGTATCGGATGACAGGAAACTGCCCATGCTCTGACACAGGGCCTCCCTGAAACCTTCTGGCCTCGGTGACGGCCATGAACCTCCCAGGGAGCCAGCTGCCCCAGGTCTCTGGGTGGCGGCCGTCACACATGGGGGAAGGACCAGAACGAGCAGAAGCAGACGAGAACCAACGGGGACCAGAGAGTCGACCGACAAAGGCAGGTGCCTCGAGCCTCGCACCCTGATGCCCGGAGCTGCCAACACAGGGGAAGCACAGGCGTGTGAGGCAGAAGGCCGCGTGCTTTAAAAATAAGACCCTCACCCTAGCACACGTGCACCGCCTAAGACTGAGCATACGACTCCAAAGCCAAGTCAACCACTGGCCGTACCTAACACGGTCACCTTCTGTTTTCTCAGCGGAGACTCTGCGAGCTGGAATTGTCTAACAGGAACAACGGTGGTCTTCTCTACTTTCCTTTGGACTTGAAAGAAGTTCACATTTTGACAGACAGTGGCCAAGGCCGAAGAACCCCAGCGATGTCCCTCACGACACTGATCGCGGGACAGGTCCCAGCAGCTGGTCTCTAACTCGGAAGTCCAGGAAGGTACCAAAACGGGGGCCTTACTCACGACTGTCTGGCAGGCGCTCGGCGGCAAAAACCCGTATCGTGCTGAGTGTGACCATCTCAGACTTTGCTACAAATCATTGTGACTGATGCCAGGGTGCCGGCCGGCCACACTGGTGGTGTTCTGGAACCCGCCCCATGCTCCCTTCAGACCCCCGTGGGTCCCGCAAGCCCGCCTGGGCTCACACTTTGGGCAAGGTGGTGCACACCTTCACCCCTAAGGACAGTTCCACAGAGAGGCTGGGCCTGCGTCGCCGTGTTTGAAAGTTTCCGTGGAGAATTCACCCTCAGTTCGAAACCTCACGTAGCTAGCACCCGAATCCTGAAGGCCCACGTCACAGGACGCAGGCGCAGAAAACGTGGGAAGCAGCTGATAAAACAGGAAGGCCCAAAAGCTCCGGGGCATGCACTTCCACCTGCAGTGACATCAGCCTCGCACATACCTCAAGAGCCCTGGCATTTCAGGCATTCTGACCAAAGGCAGGTGAAAACAGGTGGCTTTTCTGTGACGGCCCACAACTTCGGAATACAGCAAGGCCCGCGGTTCTGCCTGTGTGCTGGGACCTGGCTCACAAACACTCGGTTTTCCCGCACAGCCCAGGACCCGAGTCTCACACCGAAGTAACTCCACCCTCAGAAGGACTGGCCACAGCGGGCAGACGAAGCAGCATTATTAGTTATGACTCTTGTCATCTGATACCGGCCTAGAGGGGAACACTCCAATAAACTTTGACCTATAGGGTTCCAAATCCGCTCTTCAGCCCTTGGAACAAGAGCAAACACCAATGCCGCTGCCTCGCAGCAACAGGTAGCAGGACGGCCGCCTGCCTTCCACATCCGTTTGCGCATTTGCCCCCGCCCGCTCCCTCCAGGATGCACACTTGCCTGCAATGGGGGGGGGGGCGCTAAGGGGCTAATTACTGTTTTCTAAAAGCCCCCGAGAGCAAAGATGCAAGCCTGCTGGAACAGGGGGATGTGGGCTGGACACAAGCCACGAAAACGGCAACTTTGTAGGAACGAACTATTTTAACAAAGTAACTGGCAGCACTTTAAAGTTAAAACAGTGCTGGAGCGAGTGCGAAGGGACCGGATAATGCTGGTACTGAAACATGGTAGCTTCCTAAGGCGAGTTTTCCAAGGCAAGTTAAAGCCCAGGGTGTGCAGACAGCCATGGGGGTGTAAGGTCCAGCAGAGGGAATGTGGTCAACAATGTTGTGGTAACTACGTACAGGGGGGTGGGGGGGGGGTGTCACTTCGGAAGTTGTATGGATGCCTAACCACCAGGCCGCACCCCCAGAAGGAATAAAACACTGAGTGTCAACTGTAACTGAAGAACAAAAGACTTTGGGGTGAAACGTAAGGGCCACATCACAGTCGCTGATTAGCTGATGAGGCCATTCGTCAACGCGCTTCACCTGGAGACGAACACCCCCCCTCAGGGCACTGGGTTGTCTGGTGGAGGGACATCCATCGGCACTGCGGGCTGCATGACCATACACACGTGAGCAGGCCACTCACGTGCCTTGCTTCAAATTGTAAGAACAACAACAACAAAAAACCTGATTTCAAGTGAAAATAAATAAGAGCAAGTTAAACTAATGCCAGTCTGGCAGCTGATATGCTATATTGTATTCTTTTCAAGAAAAAAAAAATCGCATTTTAACACAACTGCACATTCAGCTTCTCGGCTCCAAATACTCCCTCACACCGGGAGGACCACCGGGCGAGGCCTATAGGAACAGGACTGTTTGTCTTGGACTATCAGTCCTCGGTTTCCCTTAGAAACACTAAAGCCAGGGCAGCAACATACCCCAGACAGCCAGGCAGCAGGGGCCGGCAGGCCCTCCCCCAGGGCAGGTGCTTGTGAAGCTGCAAGTCTCTAACCACTTGGACGCCCAGTGTTCTCCCCCCAACCTGGAGCAGCAGTACAGCTGTGGCAACCAGCCTAAGGGTCCTTCAGTGGGAAAACACGTGGGGGGCAATTTCCAGGCCTCCCTCACCCCACCCCAGCCTCTTCCTGCAGAGTGATGCCCAGACCTGTGGAGAGACCGGGTCTGCGTTTTGTAGGTTCTGGAGGATTCCAATGTCCCAAACACTCCCTAGGCCACCTGGTCCATATGCCAGACTGTCCTCCCATCTGTGGGGAGTCCTCCCTGCAAAATCCTGGTGGGAAGGCATGGAGAACAGTGGGCCCAGGTCTCCGGACAGGCTGTGGCTGCGATGCCCGGGCCTTTTTGCCGTTACACAGAAGCGGGAAACAGAACCCTGCCCCCTGAGTGCTCTCCCCTGGCCAGCGGCTGGGGGAGAGGCCCACATCCCTGACCCCTGGGTAACTGTCCTGAGCGGGAGGGCGATATGTGACAGCGTGCACACAGCTGAGGCTACAGCACAGTACTGACCTTACCACCTCCTGGCAGCGCCTGCAAGGACAGACACTAGACTTCGAGGTGAAGGAACACAGGAACCGAGACGAATGCCGCTTCCCAGCGCCAGGCTGCACCACCTGTGCAGCAACCTCAGGGCCGGTGGCCTGGCTCCCTGGAGCAGCCCACAGGTAGCACAGCCAGCAGCTGCCAGCTCTCGGGCCTACTGATGGAGCGGGCTGCGCCCGCCCCCGCAGGAGAAAAGCAGCACCTGGCAAGGTGATCTCTCCCAAGACAGGTTCCCGGGTCTTAGGTCACAAGCACTGAGAGGCGCTTCCACAAGCCGCGGAGCGCAGGGCGGTCAGGAAGGTGAGGACCTAGTATTACTGGGGGACACCTGCAGCTCTCAGAGCTCACACCCAGCGTGACCCCCTGCCGGCTGGGGACTTGAGCGGGCAGGTTCCTTACTCATCTACTCTCAATTCCCACAGCGCTCGGCTCGGGCCCGCTGAGCGGCCAGGACAATTCCCACTACTGCCTCGCGCCCCCCCCCCCCAACTCCAGACGCGCTGCCCACCTCTGCGTGGGGACCCATCGATGCTCTCGGCGCTGGACGAGTGCGCGTCAGCCGGCGCGCGCCGCAGGCTGAAGTAGCCGCGGGGCCGCGAGGGAATGCTCCGCGGGGTGGGCCCGCCGGCGGGCGCGCCATCCCTGCGCGCGAAGATGCCGCTGAAGAAGCGCAGCAGCCTGTGCTCCGAGGCCGCGCTGGGGCCGGCGGCCGCGGCCCGCGCGCGCTCCAGCCGCTGCAGGTCGCTGTTGTCCAGCGTGCGGTTCTTGCTCTTGCTGCGCTCCCAGCGCTCCAAGTCCGAGAGCGCATCGTTCTTGCTGAGCACCTCGCCCACGTCCAGGGTGTTGCGTTTCTCCGAAACGGGCTGTGCGGCGGTTGTGGGCTCCGGAGTGACGCCGGAGTCGTCCGCGGCCTCGCCGCCCGACGCCCAGGCCAGGCTCCCGGAGCTGCTGTGGCACCTTCCGCGGCCCAGGGCCGGGTCCTGTGGCGTCTCGGGCCCGCTCCAGTGCCTGAAGCTGAGGCTTCGCCGCAGTGGCTCGGCCCGGGCCCCTTCCACGTCGGGGCTACAAGGCGCAGGCGAGCTGGGCTCCTGCTTCAAGGCCGGGGGAATGCCGGCCACGGCCGTTGGCCCCATGGTGCGTGCGCATGGCCGGAGCCGCCCGAGCTCCAGCTGCCCGGTGCTGCGGGTGCGGTAGGTGCGGAAGTCCCAGGCGCGCGGCCGGCGGCCCTCTGGGTCCTCGGTGCCCGCCGCCGCCGCCTCTGCCTCCGCCTCTTCCACCAGCCGCTCAGGCGCGTCCGGGGAGCGCGCGGGCCGGAACCTTCGAGCGGGGCGCGGGTCGGGGCCGCCAGGGCCCGGGGCGGCCAGCTGCTCCTTCCTGACCATGGTCACCGAGATGCGATAAACGGTCTTCCTGGGGGGCGTCCCGCGCGGCATCGCGTCCGC